>JAQIWG010002988.1:0-18946 GCA_034695025.1 Chamaedrilus cognettii
TGCAGAATGTGCCATCCCCCATCGAACAATATTATTCGAGATGGTATACCAATAGTAGAGTAATTGAATTACTGGTTATGGTAATTTTCGTTCCATAAGTTTGATCATAAATACAGAATGATTAATCTTGTCAAAAGCCTTTGACATATCAAGAAAGCATAAGTTGACAGTAGACTCATTGAGGGCAAAATAATCAACATAGTGTAACATGTAGATAGCAAGCGCACAACCAACACTAGCTTTAAAGCCAAATTGATTTTCAGTAACATAGTATTTCTTGAATATTAGCAGTTAGCAATGTTCAAACACCTTTGCCAATATCGGGCTACGAGTAATGCCCTGGAAGGTAGAAATGAGATGCCCACCCCGCAACGAGTCATTTTTTGGAATAGGAATCGTAATTCCCCGACCAAAATCTTATGAAACATAACTATACCTTAACATTAGATTGAACAGCTTAGCAAGCATAGCAAAAAGAACTGGGTGACAGTTGATCAAGTGTTCAGTGGTTGAGCCATCACACCCTGAGATTTTTCTGTGCTGAGCTTAGCAATTGAAAAGCCAATTATTTTTGCATTTACATTGAATTTGTTTGAGCTCAGAAAATGACCTGAATATTTTTCACATTTTTCATGAAATTCTTTTTGTTTGGTTTTATCAAACTCCACTGAATTAGGAATTTAATTGCGCGCATTAATATGATTTAATGCGTGCAACTGTCACGAACTGTTATTCGATTGCACATTAAACATAGCTGTCAACATTATATAAAATTCTACATTTTATCAATCCGTTGTGGACTAGGACACTTTGGAACTCTGCAGATTCTTCGCTGCACTCGTGCTGCTCGTGCAGTACACTTCACTCTGTCCACTCGGCCTCGAAGCGCCTCCGATGTTGACAGATCTTGGACAACTGTTCTGCTCCGTTCTTGAATCGCATCGTTGCCGCACGTTTTGGAGCAAGCGCTCCACGATCTCCAGTTACCCAGTGCGCAATCGTTTTCTACAATAAAAAGAAACTGTATACATTTAATCAGAGCCAAAACAAACACATCGAATTTGTGACGAATTCTAATTTTAAAATATGTAATTCTAATGTTTAAATAATTAATATTACTGTAAAACCTGAAATTTTGGTTTCATGCTATTTTTTTGCGTTTTGCCTCTTAGAAATTTGACTGCACTTAATTTGCGCATTTCTGAGGGCTGCTCATTATAAATAGCGTCTGCGGAGTTATTTTTGCGCATGTCATTTTCGCGAGTCTTGACCATTTGTGAAATTCACCAAAATCATATGCAGGCGAAAATTTTATGTTTTACAATATTTTTATATAAATTTAATTTTCTCTCTTTTGTTAACAACGAATACTAACTAATATGATCTCTTAAAGCTATGCTTATGTATTGCTGCTACTCAAGATTTTTACTTTTGGACATAATTAGGCCTAGCTGTTGATGAGATAAACATGTACAATATTACTATGTATTTAGTTTTCGCAAATAATAATACTCAATTACTCAATTAATAATACAGTAGATATTAGAGTGTTGTAAGTCAAAGAAGTAAAGGTTCATCCATGAGGAAGCAAAAACATACATAAATAGGACATTAAATACATTTTAGTATATAAATATGAATGTTTTTAAATGTCAAATGTTTAAACTAAAAACTAACCTTCTTTTTATCGTGCGATCTATTAATGTCCATGTTTACACACAGGTTTGCACGTTTTCGCCCGCCCTGATCATGACTGCTGGAGCTAATATGAACTACTTGTTATTATTATTTAAGGTTTGCACGAAATGATAGAAGTGTATAAAACTGAGCTAGATTGGCTGGATATGATGGCAGGCCAGGAAAAACTTTTTGTAGTGTGGAGCCGTTATTCGCGTATATATGTTGCATGTTGCTTGTTATGTTATATTATAATGTTAATTTATAAATATTATTATATGCTGTGCCGCACTTTTTGTTTTGTGGAGCAGTTCAGAAAATCTGTGATGCAGTTTTTAGCGTGAAAAATTCCTGGACATCTTGCATTAATAATGAAAAATCATGAACAAAATCAGCGTAATTAAGGCCATTTACTTAAACGTTAGCAGTGTCAGATTTTGCGAGTAGCCAAAGCCAAGTGCATCTCAATCATTGCGATGCACTTTGTGCTTTTTTTATCGCAATCGACCGGCAAAGTGCATCGCAGACTGCGATTCGACACCGCATAATTATTTCCGGCCCAGCATGGTGGTGTTAACAATACATCAGCGTTTTGCAATATGCACACGAATGTTCATAATTTTTAACAGAGTCGGCCCGGTCATGTGATTAAACTGTGTCCGGCAGCCCTGCCCCTGCTGCCACCATTGGGCAGGTTGGACGGCAGGAATTGAATCATGTCCGCAAATATGCGCCACACACTACACGTGCAAACTAAAACACGATCTCGTGTTCATGGTCCAGTGTCTTTATGACGATGCTCGGGTCGGGGGATCGGCTAAGACGGGCAGGTGGCGGTTAGGGAGGGCGGGAAAACCTGCGGGGCTGGGGAGGTGGAGCCAGAGTTTGTTGGATGCCTAGTCTCCCGGGCCTGGCGTTAGTTGGGCCTAGATTTTGCCGGACACGGGGCCCCCGCAGACTCTGGATCGATGTCATCATCTCCTTCTTTGGTTGAGTGTCGGCTTCGTCACTTCCTCCCCATGAAGGCCCATCAGTCTCCCAATGTACGTTCGTGGGGTCAGGGCACATTGAGAATGTGTCCGTGGCTGCAAGCGTCTAACCTGCACTAGTACGGGAAAAAGGACCAGAAAAACCAAAATGATGTGAAGGGATGCAAAAGGGATGTTGTGTACCTGAACTTTCTTGATGATAGCAGAACAAAAATTAAGATAAAGAACTAACGGTTACAATTATATGTCTTACAGTAAGAAAGCATTAGTCACGATAAATCTATGCTAATATTTCAAATCTACTTACTGTCTTCACAGAAAATCTTTGTAAGGGCTCCATCGTCTTTCAGCCACCCTGAATGCTGAATCACAGTCGCTCTGTAGTGAAGCAAAATGGTTTTTATTATTTGCATAGAAATCTTGTAGGTATAACTAAGTATAACTAGTGTAACTTTATTTGATCAGCAGACAATGAAAACCTTATTAAAATACCAATAAAGTTGCAGTAATTAAGCTACTTATAACAAAGGCCATAACAAAAATCAAATATTTATTGAATATACAGTGAGAAACGCTAGGTGAGTATTGTGGTATCGGCATAGAGATTTAAGAGGAACAAGCTTTGCTGCGACCGTCTCTCGTGCAACAACGTGTGCGCGTATGTGGACAACACTTTTCAGTACCGGCACTTATTAGCGACAAAGCGACAATCGTGTCAGTGTGCGCCCATGCTGATGAATCTCGACACTCATCCAACAATAAAATTATTGACAATCATGATGGCTCTATGCAGAAAAAAGCGCTAGAGTCTGGAGTGACGTTGAGATCCAATGCTACCACAAGCAACGCAAATTGTCAACATTCAAACGGTTGTCCTAATGAGGCATCGTTATTGATCCACAAACGATGCGAATCGGCTAAGCGTTGCCATTATATTGTTGAATCGGAGACAATTTGCGATCGATCTGTGATCAGCCGTTGAATTCTGCCAGCATAATGTAAATCTTGGCTTAGCATCCATCCATCCCACAGCTCCCAAGAGCTCTGTCTCCCAGAGAATCCCATCAATTCTCAGATGATAATCTGTTATATCGGTTCATGCATATAGGCACAAGCTGATCCTGACTCCTGAGCCGTGGCGTTTTTCACAGCCCTACTGACGCTAACGGCTCTGTAGTGCATTGAGTCAAAATTGTCATCATTTGGGATCCCTGCTGAAGCCTTCGAAAGTAGAAACAAACGATAAATCCAGGAGCAGGCGTAATTGCACAAAAATTTGATTGTAAAATGAACAGTGTCATAAAAATGTGTCATTGCTGCCACTATAGCACATAGGTGATAAAAAATCAAAATTTAAACTGAAAAATTACAAAATAGCAATAGGATAATAAATTTAAAGTTTTTACAAAATAAACATCATTAGCACTCTACATGAATAAAGCAGGTCACTATAAAGCACAAATCATTGCATAAATATAACGATTAGTATGTATTTCTCCTGCATGAAAGTAACACAGCAAAAATAACACAGAGTGAACTTTCTAGGATTATTCAAGAATTCATTTGCTGCATTCTGTACGATTTGAGAAAAAAATGAAATTTAATTTAATTTAATTTATTTCTGCCTTCTCCCCGCTCCACCCCTATAACCGCTACACAAGGCTCTGCCGCTTGGCAAGACTTGATCGACCGCCACTGTGGTCCCCAGAGATGAATCAGATAAGCGGCGCATCACTTCACCGATCGCCGACAGGGGCCGTTCCAGAAATTATTAGTGGGGGGGGGAAACTCGCATCAACCGAGACCTTTTCCCTCCAGTACAGAACTCGCGACCGGGGGAGGGGGGATGCTGTCAGAATTTTTCGTCACGCAACAGCCTTTCGTTGACCAAACTTAGCCCTGCATGCTTGTGCACGGTGGGGGGGATAATTGTCAAAATTGTCTTTGCTTCACTAATTTTACCTTCGCTTTACTAACTTTAACATTTAAAAAACTTAACATGCTAGTGGGGGGGGGGGGGGTGCATCCCCTCTCATCCCAAGTGTAGAATCGCCCCTAATCGCCGCGTAGTCATCGGAATGCGCTGCCCGAGAAATCAGGAGGCTGCAAAATATCAGACGTCACCCATAGCAGCAGCGGCGGCCGCCTGCCGGAGGAGTGAGTAACTGCATTAGGCGAGGGGGTCAAGGATCGGCAAATTGTGCATGACTCCACTGACATAAACGTCGAGCTAGTCAGGCCACGGACTGAGGAGGAGATAACGCAATTAAGTTGAGGATTCGTGAAGCGTTCTGGCGGAATGGTTACTAGGAATAAACATGAATTATACTCTCTAGATGTCTAATCTGTGACGCACAGTGGTCTATATTTGATATCGTGAGTTTTACTTACATCCAGGTCTTAAGTGCTGCTTTCAATGCTATTCTCTCTCTCCGCAGGGTTTTAAGGACTGTGTGTAGTAACAAAGACTATATCTTACAGCCGTTTCAGGGCCTCTGGCCACGCAAGAACTGCTCCCTCTTCCGTGTTCGCCTCTTACGACTCGGCCGAGGAGCTATGAACTGCAGAGCTTTTTTCATCATCTTTATTGCTTCATAAACAGCACAACAGTAGCAGACAAACAATATCTGACATAATGCATAAAGCAATAAGGGCAGGCCGAGAGGGAACCGAGCACCCTGAGGCGGCCATGAACAGGCGTCCACGCCAGCTAGCCTGCCCTTATTGTGGCGGAATTTTTAACAGTGAAGTTGAACTATACCAATAACAACTAAAATGTGTGTTATTGGGTCGAAAAGAAACATGGCAAACCAAAGAACTAGAGCATAATATTTCTTGACTAAAACCACCGAGTTACAACCGAAGTCCAGCACAAGAATATGCACACACAAAAACTGTTTTGCAAGAAAAATCAAAGCCGTAGTCTTTGTTCCTCAATCTGCAGGGAGTCCTAATGCTATATTTAGGTGGTAAAAGTGGATTGCAGAAATGCGCTTTAAAAAGTGTGAGAAGGCAAACAGTTTAAGGACAAGATGAGGCTGAAAAATCTAGGTTAGAATGATGATAGAAAAACCGTCACCAACGAACTAAGAAAGGTCACAAATTATTCATCTCAGAATACATTATTAGTTGTAGAATAATAAATATATTTAACTAAAAATATATGCCAATATAGTACGCCTATACATAATGTAGTATGTTATTCACCTGAACTCAACGCAGCCTGTTCCCGCGCCAGGGGCCGTCCACAAGACTTCGACGCTGGACTTGGCACTTAAATCAGACTGAACCAGGATATGTGGACACTCCAATACATATCGAGTTGTCTCCGGGTTCACGTGCTAAAACAAGTTAACAACAAAACTTTGCTACGATTTAGACTAATGCAACAAACATTTAGCTAGCTTTCATCAAAGTCTCACAAAGTGCAACAAACATTTAGCTAGCTTTCATAAAAGTATTACATACGCAAGCAAATCTATAGTCAATTTATATTTAAATTTGTAAATCAGCAGTTTGAACGCAATAAGCTCAGTCATATCTGCACTCCGCGGTATACATATATGTATGTGTAATGAGAGCAATCTCAGAGCATTGAATAGCAAACTGCATAATGTGAAGCATTGTATAATGGATATGTTGCAAATACTCTGCAATTGCTGTTGCCACGCACAAGCGAAGATATAAGTATAATTGGCCTATGCTACAACATCCTGAACAAGTGAACATTACACCTAAGCTTGTATTAATCGGTATATGCTCAGAAATAAATCATCACAAATTTTGTGAAACACTTAACAATTTCAGTCCAAAGTAGATCACATTCATGCAATTATAAATTCAACAAACGTTTGAGCGATCCGTTTGGTTTGGTGAGGGAGGGTCGAGGGAAGTTGAGGGCTGTAAGTTGAGTTTACAATAATAATAATCCCTGACAACCAGTGGTTAAAGTGTCTCGAGAGCAGTGCAATCCTTTTCGTGCAGAACAAGTGAGCGGGGGGGGGGGGGGGCTGACAGAAATTTTTCTTTCCATTCCTACCAGTCATTCACCTTTTTTCTGCCTCTCCTTACCACTTTTGATACCACTAAGCCTTAAAATACATCAATAACAGACATAAAACGCAAATTTTCTTGTATATACACCCTCCACTTCAACTTAATATGTCAAAAAACTTTTTTTATCAATATGAGCAATGGGAGCGCTCCGTCCGGAGCAGGGGGAGCTCTAATGTTAGCAGTGAGAACGCTAGTCCAATTTTGAGTGAGCAGTGGGAGCGACGCTCCCGTGCGCTCCCCCCACCTTAACCACTGCTGATAACCTGTGTATGTTTTGAAATCGTAAGAAAAAATTGATGATTGCTGCTGTTGTTGAACGTTCATGGCCGATTCCATCCTGCGCACGTCATTGAATCCATTTGCATAAATGAATAAATAAATAAATAATATATAAAACTTTCAAAAACCTGAAAGGTGCCGATGACGGTAGACTCGTCGGTGGCGTATCGAGGCACAGCCACGAGCATGAAACCAGCGAGACTCTGTCCCTCATAGCTTCCACTCAACGTTACTACACAACACAAGAGAGAGATTTATTTGCCCCTGGAAACAATGGACCTATTCTATAATTCCTTTAATCATATTAATTTTCGGGTTAATTGTTCCTCCCCGGAAGGCTTCTCACGCTGTCTCCGTTGCCCCTGAGGGGTCAGCACGGCTTACTCTTGCCTAGGCAGGAAATTCGGCTACTAAACCGCGAGACTTGAGTGTGTCTGTGTGTGTTTCGTGATCTAATTTAAAGCACAGTTATAATATCATATATTTAATATCTATCATAAGGCATAAACAATTGATATGCGACACTAACGAGCTGCATCGTTATTGTCTATGAGACTACCATGAATGCATCCGACGGCACACAATTTGTGTGCCGTTTGTCAGATTCAGCAACATATGATTCAACAACTACAGATTCAACAAAGTTCGACATCTTAATTTTTCAGGAGTTAAGCTAATCAGCAACGGGGGCGATGTGGAGCACTGGCATGTACATGTACACATGCAGGAGGACATAATAGCCTAGCCTCCTTAGCATGCACAGTTCGGTGTCTCTCGAGTTGCGTACCGGTATCTAATTGCTTCATTGGCATAGCAGTCGCGGCGTGTCAGGGTTGGGGAAAGACTGCATGCATGTTCCTAACAAGTGTGCATAATAGTAACGTCCTGTGTATCGTTAACCTTCATTAAGCCGATTCAGCGTCACAAGAAAGAGTATTCCAGTATTGTCCCGTAACAACAGGCTACTATAATGGTAGTATGCTACTGTCATAAACTCATAATAAATAATGCGTAAAGCGTTTATGAGCACTATGATAATTGATGGCCGAATATTTGTCTCGATAGCTATCCGAAATCCTTCGTGGTTCATCATTTTACGCGTCGCTAAAAGGCGACATATTACCGTTGTATCAGCATCAAATCAACACGAAGAAGTGACATATTTCTACTCCTCAGAGTTACATTCTGGAGATCATAATTCAATTTTTGCTCCACAGAGTTACATTCTGCAATTTATTAATTCAAACTGCCTGAGCGATAGAAACTGGACCCACTGCACTGGCCTACATGTAAATCTGTTTTATCTTGAAAGTTCGATGCTGCATTCAATACCTCTTCTCCTGATCAAATGTCATCAGATCCAGAATAATCAATATTTCGCATGCTATAGTGGTTCTGGCTCAATTTCCTGGCAGTCAATTAAATAAAAACAAAAACAAATAACTTCCAGCATTCTTTCATACATAGACTTTATGCCAGCAGGATCAGCCAAGCATTGAGAGCTGGGATCAAAGCAGCGTATAAAGCGCAGAGATAAGGCTCTCAACGGGGACGGTGGGAGATGTGTAGGAGGTCCCTTGTCGGCGATGGACTAGAAATAGCAGAAAATTAGCAATCGCTCGCTGTCCATTCAAAGACCACAACTGCTATGATGTCTGAACAGAATGAAACTAAATAGTTCAGTGAGTTCGATGCACGGTCAAAAAATCTTCCTTCTGAGAGACCTCCCATACTGATTCAAAAGCGAAAGGTGACTAGTGTTGCTTATATTGTTTATTTATTTACAGACCACGTTGGATAATTTATGGCGGTACCCAACTACTTGATTTTATTTGCTACTGACAAAATATTAGACGTATTTAATCCAAATGAAAGTAATTATTGTAAGTCCTTGTCATGGAAGTGAAACGAGCAATACTTTGAAGACTCTGAATTTTTGTGATAATTATGTTCGCGGGCCTACACAGTACACATGTTATTTGCTCAAATATTTCAATCCAGTGAAGATTCTGCATGACGTCAACAACAATTCAATCATGAAATGACATCAATAACAATTTCTGTAAGGACGATTATCAGTGCGAGAGTTCCGAGTCGAATAGTCGGATCAGAACGGTAATAATATGGCTACAGGGAAATACAATCTGAGACAAGACGTCGCAAAATGAACTAACATAATCTTCCAGTATCTGACAAGTTCCTGCCACAAATTATTCATGAATATCAATGATATCGTTTTCCCACAAGACCCGAAGCACCAGCCAGACTTAACTAGGGCAGGCCTATTCAGTGACTCACAGTGCTTCATACCATTGCGTTAATTTTATCGCAAGCATTAGTGTGACGGTCTAACGAATATAGGTTTCTGAATTACCAAGCAAAAGTTTAAAAATCTATGTTCAATGATGGATAATTTGTAACGAAATCCAAATAATATATATTTGAGGTAGCCTAGGTTATCCCTATTTTATTTTAGTTTAGCATATCACCCGCACTGCTTTAAAACGCTGTAAAAAATTAAATACCAAATGGAATGTCAAATCTGTTCTATTGACGACTTTCGCATAACATCCAAATAGAAAACTTTAACAAATTAATATAGTTTTCACTGTTACAACTGAGGCTTGTGATGAATGACAGATGACAATGATGTGCAAAATGCCAAATTTATGGTGAACTTATTCAATACCATGCAATTTAAATAACAAAATTCTTTGAATTTGCTATTTTAGTTACACATTGCATAATGCTTACACCAACTTCAACTGTAGATTTTTTATTTAACATTGTCGAGATCGTTTTCCTTTTCTATTGCCAAGATTTTAACTCGCTGATCATATCGTCTAATGCCGTACGGCATAGGCCCATGATACTGAACCATTGTCCTCTAGTTAGCGCTCATCAGTGCCCAATTGGCAATATGCCCCAATAGGCCACAATCAGGACAATCAAGCGAAATTCATCGCCCAATAATCTCCCTCGTTTACATGCTTCTATTTAATATCCGGCAGATTACCAATAAGCCGCTGAGTAGATCCACAAACGTCTCCTGCGCACTGGACTCGCAAGGGCGGGCAGTTAAAGCGGGGGAACAAAGAGGAACGGCGGCCAGACATTAAATAATCGACGTCAATTATTCGGCTCGACGCCGGAGCTACCTACCGAGATTTGATTAGCAGTTCTATTGATTGGCGGACACGAATCGTGAGTTCAACAGATGCCAAACCGATTCAATCCTGGATTCAAATCTGGACCATAGTCTCACAGTACAGGATAAATACAGTAGACCTACTCCTGCAAATTTAGTTGCTGAACGTGTATGGGAGTGTTGTTTCATAATCTTAAAATGCAAGACTTTTCCAAAAAAATCATAATAATATCACGTAGTGAGATTATCACGCAGTGAAAACGTTTCAATTAAATCAAATTCCGTAAGCACTTAATACAAGAAAATGATATTACAAAATATCGCACTGAAAATCGTTAAAAAATGTGTTACCAAGCAGTTCTTCCATACAATATGAAACGAACGAGCATCACCTCAGGACTAAAGGTTCATTCAGCACAGTCCTTCAGCCGGACTAACCAAATGCAAGAACTGATCTCACTTACAAACTATTACTGTAAAACATACAATTTTTGCTTCATGTTATCTTTGAAGCTTTTCCTCTCAGAAATTTAGCTGCACTTAATTTTCGCGTTTTTGAAAATTTGCCAAATTCGCCAAAATTAGGCGCAAGCGAAAATTTAATATTTAAGGCCTCCTTTCCATGATGCAGATTTTGCATGCAATTTTGCTTGCAATTTTGAATACAACCATGTAAAGAAAAGAAATTACAAAAAAAAATAAATAAAAATAAATAAATTAGAAAATTAAATTATTTCCTTAACTAAGTTTCATGCACGGCTTGTCCCTTAACTGGGTCATGCACGGCTTGCATGAAACCAAGTTAAGGATATTTTACATTTTCTTGACACGGTTGCATGCAAAATTGCATACAAAATATGCATCGTGGAAAGAGACCCTTACAGTATTGATGCAGGTCTACAATTCCAGTAGCCTACCGCAGTCGTGAACTGTAACTGACATCAATTCAATTTGTACAGTATAACCTTTGCCCTCTCAGACTCCAGGCCACTCCATTGTGACACGGCGCTGAAGCTATTCAAGTAGTGACAGGTGAGTAATTAATGTGCTACCCACAACCTTAATTCATTAATCACAATTACGGATATCTACTGATTACAGGTGTCGGTGTCTCCTCCCTGCAGCGGGCCTGAGGCCACCCTCGGTGCTCAGAGAATGGAGGGCCACTCGGGCGAGACTGGCTGGCGATCTAACCGCTAGACAGGTTCAACCATTAATCAATCCACGCGCTCAGTCGCACATAATGCAATCCACTATGGCAATAGAGTAATAATAACAGACCATTGATGACGTTATTGTCTTCTTTAAGTTTATTTTTTATTATATTACAGAAGGCTGCGTTTTAAGCCTCGACCCTTGTTCTCTCGCAAATATTACAGTAAATTTTAAAATACATTTTAGGAGTTCAATACTAAATTTGTGTACATACGAAATGTGATTAGGCCTTTAACGTGTTTACTTCAAAATCCTTTCTTTAAAATGTGTTATTAATATGCTGTAGGAATAGCAGAATTTAAGGAAGAAGGGCCCATATTCTTCAGGGCGGGGGTTATTAGCTACGGTGTTGGGAATCATTCCTCTACAATATGAATTTGAAAACAATCACAGCAAAAACACAGCTAAATACAGAATATTAGTTTCTAGACCAGCGTTCTTCAACACGCGGCCCCCGGGCCGCATGCGGCCCGCCGCCACCTGCAGCATGTATAATTATTAAAAACATTTTTTCGTCTTTGTTTTTTCAAGTAAAGTATACACTTTGAACAAATGACTAAACTATAAAATCTGTGAGCGAGCAAGAAAACTTTAAAACACTGCTACTAGCAAAAACGTTACAGTCATGAAAAAGTCTGAACATCACGGCAAAATAATAACAGTAGCCTAGCTGTAGCAGCTCATGATTGTAAGACAAAAAAAAGCTCGCAACGGTTCACGAACGATGTTTTTTGTGTTTTCGGTGAAGATGCGCGTAACGGTAGGTTATGTTGAAGGAATTAAAAACTCATCGCTAAATATCGAAAAATTTAATGCAAAGTTTTAAGACATTTGCTAAATTATGCCCTTATCGTGCGGCACGATGAAGGATTTAACAAAATTGAACATAAGTTCAAGGGTAGCGAAAAGCGCCAAAAACTTAGTAAGTATATACGTATATTTTTCACACTAGTTTGATAAGTAGGCTATTATAGGCCTAGATATTTGACACAAATTGCACAAATTTTATTTTTAGAAGTGAAATTTAACAAAACACATATTAAATTTTGCACAACATTCGCAAATTTAGGCACATATAAGCCTATTTGCGATAATTCCTGTGAATTGTGATAAATCAGAAAATTGCGCAAAATTTGCTATTAATCGGAAAATTTATGCTTGACAAAAGGTGCGGCCCTCGGACAGCCTGAATTTTTTTTTTTGCTCTCGCACTAGAAAAGGTTGAAGACCACTGTTCTAGACCTTATGCACAAGGCAATAATCAAAAAAATACAGTGGAGATTGCCAACGGACACAAGCTATCATCATCAATCGGTTGATGTTATTTGCAACAATAATTGTTTGACATTCAAACAACACGTCACTACGTAAAAAGGATAATTTACGCTGTTGCTTACGATAATAGTATAAACTGCATTTTTGAATGAAGTTTAGTTTTTGTCTACGTAATGTTGTTGTGTATCTTATTTTTTTCGTCATCGAGTACTATGCAAACGTAGAATCATCTTGTCTTCGCCTCTAAGGCTACTGTCGGACTGTAGAGAATTAAATTCCGCCGTTGTCACGGCGTTATATTAATGCAACACTAAAACTAATATGCTTTTCATTGTTGTCAATACTGAATAAAATAATCCATTATTCTCATTCAAGTGCTCCATATGCAACACTCATTTAAATACAAATCAACCGGGGGGTGGCTCTTTCTAAAAACAGCAGAAATTTTATGATCATCCGATTGTCTTTCAAATTTATAGTGATACCACACGCCATTAACCAGTGGCGGCGGAACGCTTCGTTTTAGGGGGGGCAGAAACCGTCTGTCGTGCAGAAAACTCACGAGCCGGCGGTGGTGACAGTGCTGACAGAAATTTTTCCAGACAGTCATTTTCAATCATTTTCTCGGCGGGGACCACCATTCATTGTATTTCCAATTTTTTGATTTTTCTATTATTTAACTTGCGTGGGCAATTTCATGGGGGGGGCGCTGCCCCCCTCAATTTTTTTAGGGGGGGCATTTGCCCCTCCCGCTAGCCCCATTAGCGCGCCGCCACTGCCATTGACTGCAGCGATGCACTAGAATAACCGCACAAGGTCAATAGACCGGAACGTTGCAGCATGTCTGATGATCTGTTCCCTGGCGCCATGACTTTGGAGGAGGATAATGGAAGCGACTGTCTGGAGTCCGCAGACTTTAACAAAATGTAAGGTGCTAAAGATGCGTTAAAGATGTAAGAAATCCAGCATTGTTCTCTGTAGGTTGTCGCATAAGTCATAACTTCATACGTTAACAAAGCGATCTTCAATTTTGAAAAAAATTCTCTTGAGACCCAACTGTAGCTAGTTTTCATGAGTCCAATAATTATAACTGTCAATTCACACAAAATTGTGTGAACCCAAAAGTTTCTTCTTCAATTATAATTTAAAGATTTAAATGCTCAAAAAATTAAACAGAATTACATGCATAGCATTTAAAATTAGATTTTGTGTAACTCTTCACTACACGGTGATTCTGAAAAACAGGAACCAGTAGAATGATCATTACTACTCAACCAATTGCCAATTGATTTACATGAAACGTTTAACGTCGTAGGCCTGTGGTATTGCACCGCTGTTCGTTAAACATTTATCTTGATTTTTTTACAGTTCACTTTAAATCATAACAGCGCATTGTGGATGCGTGGGAAATGCTGGACCAGCGCGTCATTGACGCGTCAGTCAAACAATGGCATGGCCACTTCGTGAGTGTGTAGCAGCTAATGGTGGACAGTTTGAACACAAACTATGAATTCATTATAATCGCAAATCTCTCTGATATTATTTTTTCAAGTTTCATATAAATCGATTGGCAATTAGTTCAGTTACAACGATCATTCTTCTGGTTCCCGTTTTCCTGAATCATCGTGTATATTTCGTTGCGGTAAAACAACATCGTGTACCTACTTGACTCAGAGGGTATTAATCAAATTAATGCAAGAGCAAATGCAATTATAGCCTGTTTAAATAAACTTTAAACAATATAGGCTAGAGGTGCACTGACTTGTATACACTTGGGCGGGGCTGTAGCTCTCAGCATGCCCAGCTACTAGTATACGAAAGCCCCCGTCTCCCCGCGTCCGTGAAGTGTTGTCTGAAGGACTCCGCTGGCAATTGTTGCTCGTCGCAGCCTGCCAGACGATACTGGCTGCCCTGCTACTCCCCACAGCTGAGCCGGCAAGGAGACACGTCAACACAATGCACCGATATGGTACGCTCTGGAGACGTCTCCGATCAGACACAGGTGTAGGCCTACACAGTGTATAGGAACTTGACTTCATCTTCTCTCACGACGAATCGCGCCGCATTAAACTTAAACTTAATTTTTTGCCAACTGCGGTCGGCTATGTTTAGAACGAATCTCAATTGTAGGATTATCCCGATAACTGTTGGAACCCAGTACGAAGTGCTAATCGTTGCGTGACACGCTGAAGAGAGGCTGCAAGCCCTAAACTTCTTAGCAGTTCACAGGCCCAGGCTATCGTGGAGTAAGCTTAATATGCAACTGCGTTGCACCGTCGCTAGTGGGCGCGCGCCTCACGATCGCGACAGTAACCGCCTTCAGTATGCTTAGGACTATGCCCACTGCGCATGCCGCGCTGTGGGCGGATGATGGTTGTCAGGAGTAAGCTTATAATAATCTTGTGAGTCTCGACTGCGGTGCCTAAGGTGTTAAAGCACTTAAAGTCTGAAAGCAGCAGCTGCCATTGGGCAACAGCTGAGAAAACGATAAGCCATTCTAGGAATCCAAACCGTCCAGATGGAGTCGCTAGTCAAATAGATGCATTTTTCTCTAGCAATAATGGAAATAAACCAATAACCCCCCAAACTTGTTTCAAAATGTGGTATTGTGGTACTTTGGTGACGTTCAATCTCGTTACACTCATATCAATGCGGCAATGTCAAGGCCAAGCTTTATGACTGATAAAAAACGAAAACATGTAAATCAGAATCAGAATTTAAGAATAAATTATTAACGTGAGATAACAGTGCAAATTTTTCCTACAGAACCAACCTAACTCAAAAGGGCGGGATGAACGACATTCTGACGTTAGTTGCGCTGTCATTGGCGATGCTGATCGGTTGCTATTTGGCCGGATCCGTGCCGCTCGCTTTTACATTGTCAGAGGTACAGTAACTGTGAACAGTAATTACTTAGGTCTAGTACTGTTGTTCAATAGAGATTTAATTAAAAGATCTCGGACTATTTGGATAACTCTCCAACGGCTTACTGAGGGAAAACCTTATTGAGATTATTTAATCCGGTACTGTTACTCGGTTATACATTCTGCCAACTATGAACATTTTGAGACGTCAACACTATCATGTCAAATTGATATGTTCCTTGTTGCAAGTGACATGTAAATTCTCAAATCTTGCAGTCCCACAAGGGCGCAAAGCTATATCTCTCTTGATTTTTTGCTCTGTTCTTTGCTACTGGCATCAAGAATCTTCACCTCATTAAGTGGTGTGCCGAGTTTGACCTACATGTATCTCTCTCTTTCTTTTATTGTACACCGCTTTTTTTCTTTTTTATTCACATTTGTAACTTCAGGACATATTTACACATACATAATATAAATGACTGGAATGTCAAGTTACCTGGTTAAACATAAAGAGAATACATCTCCGTGAAGGCAATATTGCCCATGCCTAACCCCCTCTGCAGCAAATTGATGACAATATGTTAATTATATCAATAATTACTGTACATCAACATTATCAACCATAGAATAGATAATACTAGAACACCATGTGAAAAAGAGAATAAAGATTAAAAGAACAGATATCTACGATGTGAACACAAAATATTTCGACTGAATGTAATAACAATTCTATTTTATATCTGCCTGACTTTGCCTAGAGGTAGGTGTTTCGTACCAGCCAACAGCTTACTATGAGGGAGCGTACGTAAGAGCATGCCTTAACGCATTTTTAGTACCGGTATTAAGGAGTGACTAATGCTGATTGCTGTGCTGTGAATGTTTAGGAGCGACTTAAGCTCGTCACGGTGCTGGGGGCGGGTCTGCTCGTTGGGACGGCACTGGCGGTTATCATTCCTGAAGGGGTGCACGCTCTGCTCTCACCACCCGAAGGCAGTCGTAAGTCGATCAAAGTTATGAAAGAGACTAAAATTGTGAAATGGTTTCTTTGGTTGTGAATCTTTTGCATTGCAAAGATTCTGGATGTGTGCCGTACTTCGGTAACATAGTATATCTTAGTCGTCCATTTTGTCATCGATGGACTGATGGTGAATGTAATATGTGTAATGTTTTAATTTTATGTCAAACTGATGATATTATGGTGTACATATAGAAGCCACTTGAGGGTGATAGAACTTGAACTATGGCGTTAAATTTAAAAGGCCTAAATTAATGATAAGCGACAGATTGCCATAGTTCAGTTTAGCCCTGATAAAACATGCGTAGAGTTATGCCTGCTTCTTCTAGGACAGGTGTAGTGCAACTGCTCAGCCTTTAGATAGCGTGTAGGGGTGTAGTCGATTTTCATGCGTAATGCTATGCCTGCCCGTTTCAAATTAGGCGTACAGTTTGCGTAACTCCTTGTTTTAGGCGTTCTGTGCCTACTAAGCTCAACCCTGCAAATTAGGCGTGTTCCTCTCGGTTTTTTTTATCGATGTTTATTTTCGAGATAAGAATCGATTCAACCCGGTAACAAAACATAGACTGCTTGTTCAGAGCACGACCACTTGGACCACGTGGAGCGCAGCCTGAGCGCTGCGCAGAAGGCTGCAGGGGCGGAGGTGCTCAAGTTGAACGCCGCGGTGCCTGCGGCGGGCGGCGCCATGCTGAAGTCGACCCACGACCCCACCACGGAGCTGCACAGCCTCATCGGGGTCGCGCTCGTGCTCGGCTTTGTCTTCATGCTGCTTGTCGACCAGATAGGGGGCAGCATCCACTCGAGGGCGGCCACCGGGGGGGGTGAGTAAAGTGTCTGTTCTGGATTCCCCACAAATCTGAACGATCAGTAGAGACTAGTACTCTGAAAGCATTTTTATATTGTAAAACTGTCCTGAAACGTTAGACTACTACAGTTCTGGGCATGTTATCATCAGTGTTATTCCTCCAACGGGCTTCAGTACCATATTTTTTTAAGAGCCTAATTTGAGCCCCATTGTGCAGTCTCTTTTGCGGTGGGTGGAAGTCAATGTGCACTCATGAGATGCACAGCAAATGCGCAGGGACGGCGTCAAGAGCCTGTCTCAGCTCTCCATCCCTCCGGGGTCGGTGAATGAGTAGTTCAGCTATTCAGGGCTGGCTTTGTTGACTTAGTCTCTGAGTGCTATATAGCTGACTTCATCGACAGAAGACAACATCATATCATCGTTTGGTACTATATTGATCTTTGTGCGTCGCTATACCGTTAAATAAAAAGAAACAAACAAACTTCATCGGTGTCACAGCGTATCAGTTTAGAGTCAAGATAAAGCGTCTTGTTGAAGCTATAATCGCATATCGATGCATTGCATTTATGCACAAATAGTCCTGGTACTAGAAAGGTTTGAAATGCCTCTGTGATATTTCACTTATAGAATCGCATGAATGTGTATCAAGTTTTTTGGATGATCAATCACATTATATATTTTTTATCCTCAACAACTCAGCAGAATCCATCATGGTTTTGTTTCATGAATTTGTGGACGTTGATGTTTAGTTGCAAGGATCATATTTAGTTGAGGATCATATTTTGTTGAGGATCATATTTAGTTGAGGATCATATTTCGTTGAGGATCATGTTTAGTTGAGGATCATGTTTAGTTGAGGATCATGTTTAGTTGAGAATCAGGTTTAGTTGAGGATCATAAGGCTGTTAAACACACAAGTGTTGCGAGCTGCTAACCCCGTGCCAGATAATTATTTATTTGGTTGGCGTCAGGAAGAGCATCTGGTCGTAAAAACGCAGCTCGAGCAGTCCTGATCAGGGCGGGTGAAAACGTGTAAACTTGTGTGAAAACATGGACAGTAACGGATTACACGAGAAAACGGAGGTTAGTTTAGTTTAGTTTATTTCGACTTGTTACAGTAATAATAAAAATAAATTAAATTCTTAATTTAATTAATAAATTCTAAAAATATTGTGTCAACCAGTTGGCTACTAAATTCAGGTAGATTCAACTTGCGCCATTTGTTTCCAGAGGGCGCTACCGGGGGGCGCAGCGGCCCACGGATGACGGCAACGATCGGTCTGGTGGTGCACGCTGCTGCCGATGGTATCGCGCTCGGCGCTGCGGCGTCCACGTCACATGTCCACGTCGAGATGATCATCTTCATCGCCATCATGCTGCATAAGGTCTGATCTATATCATGCTGCATAAGGTCTGATCCGCATGCTGCATAAGGTCTGATCCGCATGCTGCATAAGGTCTGATCCGCATCCGCAGGGTTAGGATTAGGTTTAAGGGTAGGGTTAGGTAAGTTTGGGGTTATCTTTAGGGATAGGGTAGGTAGGGCTAGGGTAGGATAGCCTACTGAGTTATTCCTATCAGCTCCGTAAATTTACCAATTGATACTATACAAACTCAAAGTTT
>JAQIWG010002989.1:0-18946 GCA_034695025.1 Chamaedrilus cognettii
GCGCCATGCCAGACAGACTCGTCGAGGCTCGCTGCGTGTCGAGGAGAAAGGTGCGACTTAGTAACTGTGACTTTGCGTCTGTGAATTTGCGACTGCGACTTTGCGACTTTGGTAGCAAAGCATCCGCTCCAGCCTCCTGCAGCGAGCCTCGACGAGTCTGTCTGGCATGGCGCTATTTTGAAGCATTGTTCATCATCTTTCTTCACTATAATGCAGCAAAACCAATGAGGTATTAATCATGTTGACTTCTCATTCTGCATCCATATTCATTTCTGCATGATTTTATCTTGTAGTTAACAGAATAGAATAATTTCAGGCGATATCTGCTTTTATCAGTAATCATTAATCATGAGTATCACTCTAATCACTGAACCAATGAAAGGAGAGAAACAAGCATGTATTGTTCATCAATACAGTGCGTTATGAGTAACTCAAACGAGTTAGATATCGCCAGCGTCACAGTAGCAATGTATTAATGATATCTGGCAATTTAATTAATTCAGCATTTGTTACCACATTTTGAACTATTTTATTTGACTTGGACTATAATAATAACGATCCTGTGTATATCAATGATGGGACTGGCGGATAATTAGTTAATCTGTTTCGTTGTTCCTTCTGATGAAATATATAGACTATGAAACCAAATGCGGAGTTGTCGTAATTGATCACATGTATTAGTACAAGGATTCCAAGCTTGCTTTACTATTTCCTACTACATGAATCCTGTTTAGGCCATTGTCATTGAAGCAGGATGATAAATGTACCGCGTCAATCACGTGCTTATCAGTTCGGTAGAGCGAGTTTTTGTTTCACTTCCGGTTGTCAAGAGGCAATCAGTTGTTATTCAGTTGGTCCTAAATAATTCAGGAATGCTCGGTTGGTGTCCGGAGTGATATCCATCGCACGCGGGGCTCCCAGATGGCGTTACGGCAAGCGATCGGCGCCATGGTTTAATTAGTTTTTGTCCAGTTGAATAAACCGTTAGTTTAGTTACAATGACAGCTGAGGCCTCGGATTTAAGCCGATGGATGAGGTTAGTCGGCTTCATCATTTGGTTGCAACCATTGCCCCTAAAAGGAAAAATGAGTTGAATTACATATACTCTTTGTGCAACCGTATCATATCATTTACCTGCTGCAGCTTCTTCGTTTGTAATTAATTTTATAATGAGTAATTCACAATAGAGTGACCTGATCTGAGCCGGTCACCGGTTATGTGCTGCAACCCTATACCACTGCTCTTGCACTGCGCCTAGAAGTGCGGAGAAATTGTAGATTTCACAGAGACGCCAACATACAGAATCATGATATAACCCTAAACTTATCATAGACTAACTCTAACCTAACCGTAAACTAATTCGAAGCCAACCCTAGATTGGCTCTATGCTAATCCTGAGCTAAACTAACCCTCAAGAACAAAGATAATCTATGAATAGAATGATGCTGCGTTGCTGCTGTGTACGACTAAGTATTGCGTGCAACTCCAAATTTGACCACAAATTTAGCGTCAACCCCGCGCAGTGATCTTCAGTCCAGCGCTCATTATCTCCCAACAAAGACTCTCAGCTGGGAGGCCGGGAAACAAGGGGCGGACGGACAAAAGATGGAGCAGACGGTGGGAGCTCTGTGACGCGCTGGTTTGTGTGGTGGCCATTACTTGCGTCACTTCCTCTGATCTGGGGTGGGACTGGAGCCCCCGGGAAGATTTAAACCTCATTGGGTAATGAGCACTGTGTTCGATGAGAATGACTTCTTAAGAGCATGAAAATATAACAAATTTTACCATTTTTTTTCGTAAAAATCACCCCATTAGGAGTTTAAAAAAAGAAGGCCTGAATAAAAGAAGAAGGCTGTTAGAAGAATATCAAGCCAACAGACCAGAACTGATGACAATGGCAACCCCTGCTGGCCCGGGAACAAAGAATTGGCTTGCAGCCCAGAGCTTCCCAGGCGAGTCGTAAGAGACAACTAAAGAAGGGGGAGCGGTTCTGTGCCGGTTCTCTTGCACAGAACCGGACTGTACGCCTTAGTTCTTACCTCAGCTTACAACCTGTAACACTGTCCAGGCCCCCCCCCCCTCCGCTAGATTTCATGCCAAAGATTGACGCCTCTGTTGTCGGCAATGGGACCGGAGACAGTTTGACCCTTTATCGGCTGCGTCTGCTGTCAGCTCGGAGAGGGGGGGGATTGTTTGCGCATGCCCCCCCCCCTCCCACCCCTCGAGGATATTGAGTGAATGGAGTGAAGTGGAAAGAAAAGTGGAAGGTTGGATAAGAGTGGAAGGAAGCTGTGGATGTTTTCCAAAAACCAGTGTGTGATGAAAATAAACAAAAATTACAGAAAATTTCATTTGCATTATGAGTAACGTTGAGTTTCGTCAATGTAAAGGAGATTAGGATAAAAGTGTTGAGAAGCAACGCAAGGGTGAACTTTTTGAGAAAACTCTTTGAGGCCTGACGTGCATTAATTTTGAATACAGTTGTACAAAATCGTTCATCTTTGAATATCATAAATGTTTAAACTGTTTACCAATAATACATTTGAATGCACCAAACCGAAATAGTTAACACGTTTAAGATTATACAGTTGGGTGCCTCAGAAAGTTGCAATTGTGATGAGTCGTGAAATTATAGCATTCAACTATCTGCTGATGTCAGCCCCCTAGCGCCCTCTAGCCAGTGGGTGTTTCCTTCCGCCTCCCGCTGCGCCTTTGTAACGAGCGCCCTCCACTAAGCACGGCGGGCCTAATGAGGGCATTTCTAGGGGAAGACTTAATGAGCTACTGATTGTGGCCGCGTCCCTTCCAGTCCTTCCACTTCACGCACGCTGGTGCTGCATTCCAGCTGGAAGCTGATGGGAGAGGCGGGGGGTGTGGGCGATTGTTGATCCGGGATTTTGAAAAAATGAGAGTTAAAAATCTGAAGAGGGGCGCTTCAACAAAAGGAGAGACGTAAGTGAGGTTTGATTGATTATTGTACCCCTGCAGGTCGGGGAACAAAGAATTGGCTTGCAGCCCAGAGTTCCCGGGAGAGTCGTAGAAGACGACTAAAGAAGAGGGCGCGGTTCTGTGCGGGCTCCCTTGCACAGAATCGCCTTTGTCATTTATATAGTCTTTGTGCTACACACATAGGCAGTAATAAATATTTTTATGTTGTTTATAGATCATAAACTACCAGACAAATATTAGATTATAATGTATACCGTTAAGTTGTTAACTCCTGTTTTTACTTCGTATTTGAGGGGTGCAACAAAAACTGTTGGTATACTTGAGGGTGAGTCTTCTATAGCAATCTTACAGCTCCCTGCCGAACTGATGCGGGAGTTCGTACACTACTTGCCAGGGGGCGACAGCAGCATCGGAGAGATCCCATACACAACTCTCCACCGGCTCTACGCCCTGAGCTAATCAATTTCTAACGCACAAAGAGCGCCCATTCCCTGTGCCTTAGGGCTGCTTTCCACGATGCATATTTTGCATGCAGTTTTGCAGGCACGGAATCACGGTCGTTGTCATGACAACGATTTCCTTAACTGCGTTTCATGCACGGCTTGCGTGAAACCCAGTTAAGGACATTTTACATAGTCATTTTCTTGACACGGTTGCATGAAAAATTGCATGCAATATTGCGTGAAAAATTGCATACAAAATATGCATGGTTGAAAGAAACGCTTAAAGCTGCGGCGGGCGCTGCGCTCGTAGCACTTTGACAATGACTGGCGCTGCCTCGCGCTGCGCCATATCGATGACGCTGTTTGCCGACGAGTCACGCGGAAATCTCATAAGGACGGCCGCGTGTGACGTGGCCGTTGTTCGGCCCGTTGTCAGTGCCGAATGAGAGGATAGCACGGGAGCAAGTGCGTGCTGAAACAGAGTCGGTGTTTGACAGAGGCGGTGGACGGCCATTTTCTGCTACTTCTTTTTTAAATTTAAGGACTGTGCGTGAGTAACGAAGATTATTATTACAGTCCGTGTCTGTGTAAGAGGGCCGCCACGGAACCGCTTCTCCTTCTTTAGTCGCCCTTTACGACTCGCCCCGGGGGGGGGGGGGGCATTAGGGGGTTGCAAGCTCTGGGTTGCAAGCTCTGGGTTGCAAGTCTCTTCTTTGTTACCCGACTGCTGTAAAAATCTTCCGCCGCTTTCGAACTTCTTATTTTTTAACAGCTGGCAGAGGGTTTTCATAACTGAAATTGAAGCCAGCGCCCAGACAACTCAAGTCGGAGGTGGGGTGGGGTGGGGGGGGGGGGGTGGGAGAATTATCAAGTGGGACGCGAAATCACATTAGTCTCATAACGGAATCCATAAGAAAGAGAAACAAATTGATAATTGATTCAAATCCAAGTATTCTCAAATGGCAAGTAAGCTTGCAGTACAGCTGGAGGGGAGATTTCTCCCTTGTGGACTATTCTTAGAGGTCCTATCAATAAATGTGCCACCCTCACAAGCAATAGAGCGGAAGAGATCGTGTCCCCGTGACCTCCCCCCCCTGAATCGCCGATGACGTTTAGTCTGCGTGTGGTTTAGTGTGACAGAGATGTGAATCGATCGAACACAAGGGTGTATGCGAGCGAGCGTGTCATCTAATAGCGCGGCAGTCTGAATGCAAGAAGGGAGAGAATAGGCGGTGAACTGTGCTCCTATATTCTATCCACGGTCTGGTAATGTGTGCTTCTTTGTTGAGCGGCTGTCTGGCAATAATGAGGAGAATACTAACTATTGCTTTGTGCGGTGTGCCCCATTCATTCGATATGAATGTTGGACTGTTGTAGGATTTTATGTCTTCAATGAAAATGTGTTGATAACGGCATAAAGGTCTTCCTGTCATAATTATTGTCATTTTGGTTGCTTACAAGCTTAGTGATGACAATCTGATGACAATGTGATAACAATCGTAGCCATTGATTAAAGAAGTGAAAACTACATCAGAAGTACCTTACACTACATTGATTTTTTGTTATGTTTCTGTGCGATTAAACTTGGTTATCCTTGATGCTAGAGTCTCTTTGTAGTCTTTCATAATCTTTAAACTCTCCTACGATGGTTTTTTCTAGTAGCACTAGTTCTATGTTTCTTGAAACATATGTATCTTCTTCTTTTTCCTCTGCGAGTTTAAGGATCGTGTGTGGTAACGAAGACTATTGCAGTCCGGTTCTGTGTCTCGGCCTCGGCTTTACCAAGCACAGAACCGCTCCCCCCTCTTAAGTCGCCTTTTACGACTCGCCCGGGGAGCTCTGGGCTGCAGGTCAATTCTTTGTTCCCGGACCTGCAGGGGTATTGAATCACAAGTACTTTCCTTTCATGTAAATTCTCAGTTTCAAAAAAGAACGATGCACATGATGCGTTGGCACAATTATTTTTGCTTTCATTTTGAGATTAATTGCAGTTCATCTCTACTTGGTAAAAAATTAGCAGGCATGTGACAAACGATGTCACAGAAGCAACTCACGGCTCAATAATTCAATTAAAAACTATAAATTATTTTTTTATCATGCATCATTTTGAATGATAACCCACTATCCAGTGAAATGTGTTGAAATGTTTCTTGCTGCTGTTTGATTCGTTGCTTATCCCGGTTTCTTATAATTACATACTTGCTGACTTGTGTAATGTAGGAGAATTTTGTACCAACCTTGAAGTTAATAGAACGCTTGATGTGTGCAGTTTGTGTTCAATGAAAGAGCGGTAACTGCACCTAAGGCATACCAGACATAACACCCATGGTTGAAAAGTGAACGCACACAGCTTAGGGCTTGGCTGAACCGATGTGTGTGTATGAATGCTGGACGTGGTTGCGACGAGTTTATAGCGTTTGAGCGCCAACTGCTAGAATTAAGGGATTAGGGGATAACAGGTTTTATTGCACGTCGTGTTTGCAGTTGTTATTGCAGCCATGGCATAGCTGTAGCTTTTACTGCTCGGCGGTGGGCTGTCTGTTTTTACTGCGGTCGGAATTGCAATAGATGCAGCAGTTAATTCTGGAGTGCTCTTGACAGCAGCCTGATCGCTATGATACAGATTGTTTTTATGAATCATTTTGGCTGATCGTCGTTTGCAATATTCATGGTTGTACTTGAACAAAATATGTACTGTGCAGTTTCTATTTCACACAATACATTTGGTAATATTGTGCATAGCAAACTTTTGGCACAAATTGTTTTCATGATCTAGACTACAGATGAAGATAATTAATAAATGGGTGTTTGAAAATTGTATTGACTTTAAGAACGAAATAGTGCAAAGCTAACAACAAATTTTTACAGTTTGGTATCGATCGTTATTGCTGAAGTAATTAAATCGAATGTAGCAGTACTTGAAGGCTGCTACTATAATTTATGAGTTACTACAGTACATCTTTTTTTAAAAATAATTTGTTAATAAATCCTTAGATCTTCACACTACGGTCAATATTTTTTTAAATTTGAAGTTCAACGTTATTGATCAACAACAAATGTGCACAATACAGGCACGCCTCTACATTCAAAAACAAATCGCTGATGAATAATTTGGCTCTGACATGTATATGACTATGATATATTATGACGATGGATATGACAATGTTCTGGATAGTTTAAAGCAGTTGATTTAATTTCCCAATGAAATCAATCAAAACTCAATGAGCAGTAAACTGTTACTATCCCAGATCTCTCTCTCCCCGCCTGCCGTGTTTATTTAGCCTATCCCCAGCGTGAATGAGTTACTCTATCGAAGGCTTGTTTGTTGTCTACGCACAGGCTTGCTCGTCGTCAACGTGACGTGGCGCGGCAAAACCTACGTTGGTACTCTCATGGACGCTACCAAGCACAGCTGGGCTCCCCCGCGGTAAGCCCCCCTCCCTCCCCCTCCCTCCCTCCCCCTCCTCCCCTGCTGGGTCACCGGATACAATCTATGTAATTACAGGCGGCCCCGATGATGAGATGCTCGTGTGGAGATCGTGTCAGTAGCGCAGCGGGGGATGCGGTGCGCAGTCTGCCGCAGTGGAAGCCGATTGGAGAGAAGGAAGGGCTTCGCTCTGTTGGGGAGCAAGGCGGCAAGGCTTTGTTGGATGAGTAGGCGGCGGAGTTTTTGTCGCTTCCCTTGGAAGGAAGTGTGGAAGATTAGTGATTGCTTCGGATTAATTTCTCTGATTAGGTGGTCGGAAATGATTTAGGTGGGGATATTTCAGTTAATTCGTTTGTAATCCGCAAACGTTCTGCAAGGATACTAACAGTGTATTGGCTATATATGCAGTCGCATTGATCTTGGTGCACTCCACTACAGTACACTTTTTTTTACTGAATAGTTATTTCAAAGCCTACTATTAAGAAAAGCTCTCTTTTTTTGTTTCACATTTATTACTACATCACAAGTGTCATTACCAAAGTCAATTTCACCTAATTAAATAACAAGCTAAAGTAGAAAAATTCACATAAGGGTTCAACCCTCACACATCAGTCAAGGCAAATAAATTCATGGTAGAATGATATCTTTTAAAATTTACAACTAAAACATGAGCACTAGAAAAGAACATGAAAACTAGAAAGATAAATAAGCATGGGAAGAATGCTTGAACACCAAGACCTGCAATGTGGCAGACGCAGAAGAAGGAGAAGAATTGGTAGAAACTGGAGTGATGGTATTATTTTCGTTATAGCAATACATGTTGGTTGATTTGTAGCCTATTACCAAGTTTTTCTTAAATTAAAATATGATGCCATAGCGTATCTAACCAAATATTTGCATTGTCTTTAAATCTCCACCCGCATGCTTCTAGAGCTGACAGCAGGAGCCCCGAGTGTGTTGAATTCTATGGGAGAGATAATTTCTCCACCGCTTGATTGATGGCCAGCGGAATTCATCTCAGCTAGTCCCCAGTTCACGAGCAGCGATATCCTGTTTCTGAGACGGTTTGCATGGGAACAAACCGCCGATCGGATTACCCTGGATGAGATGCGTTGAGGATATTCTGCAACTGCCGCTGCACTCCTTGGCATGTGTTTATTTCGACCATGGATAAATTCCATGTGGCATATCTCAAGCACTGGGAGCGCCTCTCATGGCGCTATTTAATAGCTTACGTGTTCTGCTAGTCTGTTGACCAGAGCATAAGCTAGGCTAGCTCAGTCTCACTGATAACCTGCTAGGATATGTGTGCGAGCAATTAATGTTTGTAGTTATAGTAGTTTAAGCTGTTGTTTGACTATTGTTATTATTTATTGATGGTATGCTGTCTCTGGCGAATGAATAAATTTTGACTTGACTTGGCCGAGTCTAAATCATTTGTCACTCTCATAACTTTCTGAATAATTTTTATCATTTCAAGATTTTTAAGGATTTTTATGCCCAATAACAATCTTTCTTTAGCTACCAAAGATTTTCTGTTATAAAACATATTTCGTGTAGGCCTACAAAGATTATATTTTGTCTCTATTACATAAAATATCAGAAATCTCTAATGCAGGAATAACTATAATAATTATTTTTTACCATTAAATATATATGTTTCTATTCGCAGATTCCTCAACGACTCCCCCCAGAGTGAACTCGCGGGGGGCAAGTCCTGCGCGTGGGGGCGCGGGGGCCCCACCTCCGGCGGGGGCGGCGTCGGGGGCACCGAAATCATCGAAGGGCGCCGCCTGCGCAAGTGTCGCAAGGACGTGGCGCCCCCTCCCGCCCCCCGGCCCCCCGCCGCTCCGCGAGGGTGCGGCCCAGAGCCCCCCGAACGACGCAGTTCGGCTGACGACGCTCTGGAGACTACTAAGAAAGCACGCGTTGGGGGCGTGGCAGCGGTGGACAATAACGCAATGCTGGAGTGCGCCGAGCCCAACTGCAGCAAGAAATACCGCCACGTCAACGGACTTCGCTATCACCAAAACCACGCACACAAGAAGGGCACACGGATCCCCGGGGGCGAGGGAGCCCCCAAAGCCCCTTCCGGAAAAGCTCCGGAGCCCGATTCAGATGGATCTCACTCTGGTGCGAACGGAACACAGAGTAAAACAGGCGCGTCCGGCGGAAAGCGGAAGAGCACCGACGTGGGCGCAGCGGTAAAGCGACCGCGCTCGGATCTCGCAAAGTCATCAAGCGTAGACGATACCGTATCAGATCTGGACACCTCTAGAACGTCGGCGGAGAAATCGCCTTTTGCAGAAGACTCAGGCAAGCAAGTTGAACCGGCTGGTGTCAAAGCGTCCGGCGTTACCGCAAATATATCAGCGGAAGCGGGCAATTCAACGGATGTCGTATCGAAGCTTCTCAAAACTGAGAAATCGACGAAGAACGATCGGCTCGAATCAGCAACGAGGTCGAGTAGTGTGCCGATCGCTACGCCCCCGCCGACCTCTGACCTCCCCGCCGTGTCGACGAGCGATGGAAATACATTGCGGGGTGGCTTCCCGGCATTCCCCGCGGCTGTAATTAATACCGACAAACTACCGTTACCGACGCAGCGATTTGGCGGTAATCAGATTACGAGTCCCGCGTACTCCGACATATCTGATTTGAACGAGTCGATGACAGCAGGGGGTTCGGAAACTGAACGGAATCACCGAAGGACCGAGACCATTCGATCGGAGACCAAACTAACAGTGGCGCCACCTACGATCAAGTCCGAGGCAGTGTCGACGAACGATAGGGACGCAAAGAGAGCGGAGTCCGCGGGGAGGAAAAGCGACTCGGAAGTATCGCGGCACGGTGACACCAAGCCGGGCGTCGAGGTGTCAGCCGAGTCGTGGCATGGCAAGGCGGACCACGTGAGACACATGTACCCGCAAGGCGTGGGGCAGTTCGGGCCCCCGACCCAGTTTGCCTCACCGCTGCCCCCCGGTTCATTCCTCCCGCCGGCCACCGTTGCCACTCAATTCTCACCGCAGACACAGTTTATCGGGCCGCAGGCCGCTATGGCCCAATTCTCTGGGGCGCAGGCCGCCATGGCCCAATTCTCCGGGCCGCAGGCTGCAATGGCCCAGTTCTCCGGGCCTCAGGCTGCAATGGCCCAGTTCTCCGGGCCGCAGGCCGCTATGGCTCAATTCTCCGGGCCCCCAGGCCAATTCGGGTACCCGATGGACCCTGCGTATCACCTCCAGCTGATGGCTGCTAGTCCGGAATACCGCGTGCAGTATGAGCGCTGGCTCAACGATCGCAACAGGTTCTACCACGACATCATGGCCTCGGGGGGCCTCGCAGGCGTGGGCCCCGGGGCCCTGGGACTCCCTCTCGGCGGCCCGGTGGGGCCCCGGATTGCTGAGGAACTGAAGCCGGTCGATATGAGCGCCAAGCGGCCGGATAAGTCGTCCGATTCTGGGTCGAGGGGAAGCCCGGGGTTTCCTCCGGGGACGGCGCGACCCGGCAGGAACGAAGATCGAGTGGGGGCTGGTAGTGGGGGTGGTTCACGTGGGGGTGAGGGGGCGTCGAGGAAATCTCACGGCGGAGCTGACGGAAGGCACGAGGAAAGCGATCGAAGCCGATCGACGGCTAAACCGTCCCCTGCGGGCGTGTCCAGGGATCCCCACAGACACGGATACCCCTATCCCGACCCACCTGAAATGTTTGGCGGAAAATCTGACGCTGCATATGCTGGCTCAATGGTGGGTAAGAACCTTGCGTTCCCCCCACCTTCAAAAAAGTCAAGCGATAGTAAGCCGGGGGGCTACTCAGGGGGCGGTCGGTCGAGTGGGAGTCCTTCGACCCCCCGGGGGTCTCACGGGGGGGCGGGTTCGTCGCTCTTTGGCCATCAGGGGGCGCAGAAGCAGCGCACGCCTGGGGCGACGGATGCGCGATCGATTACATCAGCGTTCGAGAAGGATACCGTGGCTGGAAAGTATCCACCGCCGGGGGTGGAGATGATGTTTGAGGGGCGCGCGACTACCGCCCTGGACCTGCTGCAGCAGCGTGCTGCCTCGCTGAGTCACAAAGGGGCAGGGGGGGCTGGGGAGGGCAGACGCACCCCAACGTCGAATATTGCAGGGGGTCACGATGCGAGGGAAGCGAAGCAGCGTGATGGCCATGATGGATACCATTCGAGGGATTTGGGTCAGGGCAAGGATATGTATTTGGGTCAGGGTAAAGCGGGATATTCGGCTGCGGGAAAGGACGGTTATGTGAGTCAGGGAAGGGACGCTTACAATGCTAGTCAGGGGAAGGACGGTTATTCCGGTCAGGGCAAGGATGGTTATTCGGGTCAGGGCAAGGATGGTTATTTGGGTCAGGGCAAGGACCGCCCCTCCGGGGGAGGCGGAGCCAGTGTGCCGACGTCGCCGCGTGATTCGCCGCCGACGAAGCGTCATTTGCATACGCACCACCACACGCACGTGATCAACACACCGTACCCACACCCCCTCTACGGGCAGTACGCAGGTGAGCTAGGTTGTTCATTGTGTGTGGAGCAATCGTATTTTATTATTTTACTCTTCAATTAGCAGCCTATAATTCATCATAATGCAGACAGAGTTAAAAGAGTTGTGTTGCAAGATTAAAGGGCGGTCCATTTTATTTCTATAGTTTTCTTGTCCTTTGATTTGAACTTTATTTTGTGGAAATATTTTAAACAACTGTTTCGACCCGAGCTCATTAGATGACATTTATATTACTGGCGTTGTGTTGATATTAGTTACTGGTATTGTCTCAGCCGTCTGTTTCCGCCAGCTGCCAGCATAATGCCACTTCCTGAATTATCCTAACTAGCATGTTTCTTGGCAGTTCTGTAAAGATTGTATTGCCATGGCTATAGTCATATTGGTAAAAATTATCTTTGTTGATAGACACTAGTGTAGAAGGATCTATTAGTATTATTGATACCATCAATACTGGGGATGGATGGAATTTAGCTCAGTTGTTCCGGTAACATCAGTAGGTCAAGTTCAGCTGTTATTGTAATTCAAGTCTGTGAAGCTTTCGGTGCGACTCTAGAGGGATCGGATTACCGGCCTTCCAACAATTAATCTCTGTTTATGGATCGGTGTGATAAAAGATGGAAACCGGTCCTAGAAAGAAAGTATTCACTGAGTCAGAATACTGAACGAAGCCAGTTATAACTAGCAAATAGTGAGCTACAGGCCTGGAGGATGAAAATTTATTCGAATTTTATATTCTATTAATTCAATTTTATATTCTATTAATTCAATTTTATATTCTATTAATTTCTATTTTATATTGTGTGTTTTTGACTGCAATGAACATCCATAGGCCACAATTGTGTACATTCTGAGCTATTGTGCTGAGCAATAGCGCCGATTGAATTGGTGTATGGGCATCGTAGTGTCAATTAAATTGTCATACAGGTTTTATATCGGTGTATTTTGTAATTTATGTCTTAGTCGTATTTAGTCGTAATGTACCAACTTATGTTTCAACTCGATTCTGATGATTGAGATCTGATACGAACGTGGATATCATTCGAGTTGATGTTACACCGGTAACTACAACGCGAATTTCCCCAATTACTCAAATTTGGCTGAAGACAGCTTTGCAAACATCTCGAGCTGTTTCGCGATCACTATAACAGCTCAGCTGCCATAATGATTCCAGCGTAGCGTGCATTTATCCGAGCCCGCGTGCTGCGTCAATTAATGACGGGTGTGCGCCGTGCCAGCAGCCAACTCGCGTTTGCATGACATTATTTATGGCTGACTGCCTCTGATGTTATCCAGACCCGATTTAATTCACACGCACCGGCGAATCGAGCGGCGGCGGCTAAGTGGATATTTTGTCGATCCCCCTGACCCCTGCGAGCGAGCGAGCGAGCGAGTCGGAGCACCCTAAAACCTATTTCTGTCATTTTATGTCTATCACAAGTGTGCGTGCGCACCAGTTTTATTAAATGAAATATTGAGTGCGAAGTCAGCGGTAAGCTGATTACAAATGCATTGTCGTTGAAAATGGAGAAATCGAAATGGCGATAAACAATGGCTTTAGATATTTATATAATTCAATTTATTCTTTAGTTCTTCCCGATTTAATTATATCTTATGTTTTATAACTGATAGGGAGAGTAGTGGAATAGGGGAATGAGCGAGGATGAAAAGAATGAAGGAGTTAATTCATTGGCGATAATATAACGTTGTTATTCTCTGTACTGCGATGAATTGTGAAGTTCTCATTCGCGTGTCGATTTGTGTTTTTTCACATGTGATCAATTATACCGGAACGGTATTTAACAACGCCTGCTTTCGTGATGTGCATGAATGCTGGTCTTAATTGCGCTGCAAGCGTGTGAAAACTTCCTTTTTTATGCAGAAGTAATAATTATTAGTTAGACGACTGTATTGTGATCACTGGTAACAATAGTTGGCAGTCACTGTCGGCACTAGAGAAAACAATGTAATTAATCTAGATATCGTGTTGAAATTCTTGTGTGAGAATTTTTTTAATATCCCCGTAATTCGGATAAAATTGTGGTGCTGGCTTAATCAGTGACAATTGTACAAGCGAATGTACACTGGCGCATAGAAATGGCTTCTTTCCTGCAGGGCCCCCAGGAGCAACATCACTGTGTTTCTACTTACAAAGACCATCAACTGTCGCCGGCTAATTTGTGTCAGCCGTTTTTCACAGCACCGATGGCCATCATCATTTTAAAAGAATCGAGTAGATATATTATCAGTGATAATGTTATAATTACTTATTATTATTATTATTACTCGTTGTACTGCTGCGTGTTGATGTACAGTGTGGCGGCGTGATGTGTAAGATTCTGATAATCTCTGCTGAGTATAGTTGAGCGATAATACAGTCGTGAGCATCGATCGCTGTGCTTTAAATGCAGCGAAGACAAGCTCTGTCACACTAATGTCACTCTTTGTGTTGTGGTTACAAATAGTCGCCCAATGAAACCCTAGTAGTGTTCGTTCTGACTGTTCGTTTGCTTGTCTTGTTGCAGCCTCGCTCCTGTCCGCCCCTGCGCTTGTACCTGGCGTTGTCCTGCCCGATGTCTACAGTCCAAAGTGAAACTTGGTCCGCTATAGTCCCTAGCAGTGATGCAGCGCTAGTCTAGATTTAACCAGATCTTGCAGTGATTCTTCCCCAAAATGTTGGATCAGATTTAATATAAAAAATCCCTTTTTTAATCGACTAGCGCTTTATCTAATATATAAGTCCAATTTCTGTCAGAAAACAGAAATGCCACAGGGTGGGTGATATTTATCACATGCGAAGGCAGATACAGGACTACAATTAAAGAAACAATCCGTGAGCTAATTTTATGCGAACTACTTTCATATTCTAATTTATAAGCTAACTAATTATTTTTCTGGTGAATTTTTGTACAAAATACGTTCTAGTGATTTTTTTTTTAATCTAGGGAATAAATCATAGTCCTAGGTGTCTACGTTAGTGTCCACTGGCATCACCGCTCCAACCAAGCTCTGCTGATGAAGGCCGCTCACCAAATGGGAATACAGGGAACGGCTGTTGTCTGGGAGAAGAAAAGAATCCCTGGCAATAAATTAGGACTCCAGGGGAGGTTTGCAGGAACGACGACGGGAGTAAGCCGAGTACCGGCCCCTTGGCCGCTGACCGGAGGTATTAGACTACGTGCTGAGGACAACTGAGAAATGGAGTACAGCTGCTGGATGTTGCAATGAATAGAATGAAGATTGAGTCATCGTTTAGCAGCTAACTGTTGCGCAGTGACTGTTGCACAATGATAGACTTGGATAACTGCAGTTCAATTTTGTTATTCTCTGTTGTGGAATGAATGTGACAGATTCTTGTGTGTGGCAACTGGCAACGACTGGTTCATATGATCGAATGCTATTAAGATGTAGTTATGTAGTTATTAATGAGCTGCTGCAATGGCTGAAGTTTAGTGTTTCTGAATTTCTATCTGGACTCCTGGAGTCTAATGTTAATAGAAGTGGATAAAAAATTCAAAGTGCAGGTTGAACTCCAACGATTGATAGATAAATGTTGTACAGTGGGATAGGATCGATGCGACAGACTGGATGTTGATGTGAAAATGATGCATAGAACGTTTTACTTAGCGGACAATTGCGGCAACTCTTTTCCCAGGAGACAACTGGACAGAAGTAGAAGGCCTACAGCTTTGGGATTTTGCTTTTGTTGTATAAGAATTGTATTTATAGTTTGTAAATAGCACTGGACTGTACTGGCTTTTGTTAGTGTGCCTAAGTATTGCACGATAATGTGTCACCATTTGTACGATCGTGATGTCAGGACAGTAGAACTTTGTCTGTACTTTTGACCGGAATTTTGATTGGCTGGAAATTCAACCAACGGCTGTGTATGTAGTAGTGTATTCTTGTGGTAAAACATAATCCTTTCTGTAGATCGCTTTCTATGAATCGGGATTAAAACATGAAGTATGACGGCGTGAATACGTTACATATGATGATTTAGGCTAATTGTGTTGATTTTGGATAATAATTTTTTAATTCTGGTTCATCCTTTATATGTTAGCGTACCTTCTGGAAGAGTTTTTCAATTTTGAAGGATTTGCATTGAATTTTCATATTGTTTCTTTCTTCAGCATGATCGCCTATTGTCAGTATGTCTTGATGATCTCAAACGCTATGCATTCTCTCTAGCACAGCATGTCTTGTAGGATCTTCACATCGTTCTTCTCAACAAATCCCCAAGATTGCACTTGTCACTAGGGGGGGGGGGGGGGGTGGAGATTGTTGGAGGAGTAAGCCTCTCTGATCTTTTTGTCAATCCTGTTTGCACCCCCTGATTTAAGTAACAATCCAGCAGCTGAGGTCACTCAATTCAAACATATTTGCTATGTTGTGTGTGGCATGTAGATATATATTTTTTTTCTGATTGCTTGTGGATCAAAATTAGGATGATATCATGATAACTTGCTTGAGCCGCTGGCTTACCTTACTGGTCTAGGAAATGCATAGTGGTAAAATTTTTATGTTTCGAGTAAAGTGTAGTCATACATGAAATCTGCTATTTAAAAAAATCTTAGCTTAGGGACTCGGGTATTTTCTAATATTCATTGATTGATAAAAATTTCTTGGCAGGCACTATTAGGATGTATATGCGTGGCTTGCTTGTAGCAATCGACGGTCAAGCTGTAAAGCCTATAGTGCAGGACTACAAGTGCTCTTATTAGAAACTTATTTCTAAGTACTCCTATTGGAAAGTTTTTATTAGAAACAAATTGTACTCGTGGTAAAGCAAGCTAATCAGTTCCAGTATAAATAACGTGTCATTGTAGTTAACAAAATCTGTCGTGCCTGTGTCGTATGCAGGCACGCCTCGATATAGAACGTTTGCAGTTCAGTTCCTAACACTGTCAGTCTAACATTGAATGATAGGATATGCGTATCGAATTGACAAAAGCCTTTATGCAGTTTATTCAGGAGAACGGTATGCATAGCCCCAGCTTTGATCTTCGTGCTCCCCCTCCCCCTCCCCCCCCCCGCATTCAATAATAATGTTGTCAATCCAAAAATCTTTCTGCATCCATTGTTTCATTACTAGACAATCTACACCGCGCCTGTTCGACAGTGTTTATAAATATTCTTCAACACTCGACGACTCAGTAATTGCTACGTTTTCGGCAGTGAGCTTAATTCTTACCACGGGCTGGCTGCGTACTTGTGTCTAGAGCACTGCTACCGGAGACTGTAAGAAATATTAATGACTTTGCGGCGTAGAGGCTATTAGCGTGCACAGTTCCACGAGTGGTCGCTGCTTGATGGAGGATCACTGGATGTGTGGAGTGGGATAAGTGATTGCACTCGACTTGCCAGATTCGCTTTTCCGTCCCATCCACACGATCCTGCATCTAATGAATTGAATTTACTGGGTGAACCACGCGACCGGCGGGCTGGCTGGCTGGCCGACAGTCCTCCTAATCAATAACTCGCGCTGTCTCGACTCGAGCCGGGCGGGCGGGCGGGCGAGCGGGCGCTGTCGGCATAATAGACCCTGGCTGATAGACGGCAGGGCTGGGCAGCATAGACCCAGCGCCAGTGTTCCCTTCAAGCTGCGCTGATGAGCAAGCGCACCGCCAAACGTTCTGCAACGTTGGTCGGTTGAAGCGCAGCGCACGATTCAGTAAAAATCAACCTAACTTTATCCACGTGTTTCTGTTTATCTAACGGAAAACTTAGGTAATAATACTCTGCCATGTCATCACTCCACCTCCCCCCGCCCCCCAGTCGTAAGTTCTGTTTGGAATTGAGAATAATTAAATGCAGGAACAAGTTTCATTGACACGATTTATTTTCTGAGATTGACTCCGTGTCACTTTTGCTCAGCAACCTCAGCTGCTGAGGGGAAGATTTGTTCGAGGGAAATGCTGCCCTGTCGGCTACTATTTAGTATTGTGCGCCAAGGAGCTTGCGCATTTTAGTTACCTGATAGCCTAGATAGGCAACGTAATCTAAGCTCTGAAGTTATGATTGAAATACTGCATGGTTTTCTTATCAACATGGCAGGAACAGTGCGTGTGCAACATAATGACGCGCTTCATTGTTTGGTTCTATACCGTGTTGCTCCACAGGCATTGAAACATTGAGAAATATGACTACGCTTTACCTTTACCGCTTTGAATCTGAAAGCATTGGCGCAATTTTTTGGATGAAAAAGTTGTATGCACTTGCCTCGATGTACTGCTTACTGCGGTTTTACATTGTATTGTTGCCTTGGTTTCTCTCTAATATCATTATAGATGACAGTCTTCGTCTCTGTGCTATATAAAGGCAATGTGAGACGAAATTAGACGTTTGTGTTAGTTCTAGTGCCCCATTCGTTCCATTGTCAATGTGTTGAATGTCCGGCAGTCATTAATTAATGAGATGTTAATTTAAAATTTTGATTCAATTTTAACTTAACACGACAGTATTGTATACTATCAAATGTTTTTTCCTTTTTGCGATTATTTGATTAATATTCAATTCAAATCATTTACGCAACCTGTCGCGTTGTTTCAAGAGACTAGTAGGCCTACGGCACGCGTGCCACATAATTTGTAATTCAATTAATTATATCGAAATCGTGTATATCTTACGCTTTTTAATCGAATTTTTCAAAGCCTTTTAAAATCCAAACTCTATTACAACGTTCGTGGGCTTCTGGTTACATGATCGTGTGTTCCATGCTATATGTTATAATTATGATTAGTGTTGAATATAAAAATGCAGATGATTAAACATTATTGCATTCTTGTTGGAAGATGTAACTCATAATTGTGTGTAGGAACTTTAGATAGAAATGTTATAGGGCGATAGCCTGGAACAATAGATAAATATAAGGCACTTACGACAACATTTTGGTGTGAAGTGGACAATAAAATATGAAATTTTTGGAAATTTCATTAATTAACGTGAAATATTTTACAAGCACGGTATATAAAAATTCAATGAAGAGCTATGAAGAACTAAGAACAATGCAATGAAGAACTATGAAGAACTAAGAACAATGCAGTGAAGAACTATGAAGAACTAAGAACAATGCAATGAAGAAAGCCTCAAAGCTTTCTCCAATGATCAGATGTTTTACCTGTCTAATACCTTCCACTTCGACTTCCATGGCTAACGATGTCATTAGGCCTGCTGGTTATGTGGCAGTTTCTGAAATAATAAACTAATACAGACTTCTGTAGCAGTCTCTCCAAAACTAAATGCAGCGGAACTAGACGTCGTGCCTGTAGTAATCAAGTGGTTAGTACTGTATAGGCTAATCAGTGATCATATTACACATTGGTTATATTACACATATATTACATTGGTTATATTACACATATATTACATTGGTCATATTACACATATATTACATTGGTCATATTACACATATATTACATTGGTCATATTACACATATATTACATTGGTTATATTACACATATATTACATTGGTCATATTACACATATATTACATTGGTCGTATTACACATATATTACATTGGTTATATTACACATATATTACATTGGTTATATTACACATATATTACATTGGTTATATTACACATATATTACATTGGTCATATTACACATATATTAC
>JAQIWG010002990.1:0-18944 GCA_034695025.1 Chamaedrilus cognettii
CTCAAAAACCCCCCCCTTCAATCCGCTCGACAACAGTTTCTTCAATTGCATGATATCAGACTTCGGTCTGATTCTCGGTTCGACTCCTTCCTTGGACGGATCGAAATCCTCGCTCGACAGCTATTATCCTCCATCTCTCACACACCCCCCATCACTCAAACTCCCCTTAATCTTTCCCTCAATGGCAACTCGCATCGGGTCACTCCCTATGCATGGCGGTCGTGGAATGAATTTTTAAAATGGTGGGTTTATATTAGTTAAATTGAGAAAAAGCGATCCACACTGTTGATGCGAGTGGGTTTGCCGTTTAGGCCTGCTGGTTATTATAGGCCTGCGGGTCGTCGAAATTTTGAGGTTAATGAGGTGCACGAGGAAACCTCAACAAAACTGATTTTTACCATTAATCTTCTTTGCCAATCATCAATTTAACATTCACATATGTTATTTTTTTATATTCATGTAGCCAGAGCATCTTATGAAGTAAGAGGCTAAATAAAATCATCACTTCTATTATATTATTTAAAACGGAACAAATTTAATATCAGTCTGCATTATAGCTAACAGTCTTGCATGGTCAGCTACTATCTGTCTCAGACTGAGCCTCCCACGCGTCTGAGAGTCGCCTAACTTGAGAACGCAGTCAATTTCACGTCTCGGCGCCTCCCCTACCCCCATCACCCCTCTCCCTTCTTCTACGCAGTGATTTCCAGACGACGCCAATGTTCTTTTTCTTTCCACATTTACCACTTTCTATATGCCGCCCCATGCTACTTCACTCCCTCCCAACTGCCCTCCGCTATTTCCTTCCTCAGTATCCAGGCGAAGTCCAACATTAGTGCGAGTCACCCATTCATTCTGCCAACTCCCGCTTTGTCAGGAAAAATCCAGATCTGCTGTCTGGCTTTTAATAAATATTAGATGTGAAAAGCGATGCTGCTTCTGCCGTGATGCTGTTCCGCTGCTGCTGCTGCTGAGTCACAGACGCTGCTGCTGCGTTGCTAAACTAAGTTTGTCATCCGTTCATCGCCTGTTGCTGCAGCATCTGCAGTTCTGTTTCCCAAAAATTTCCAATCCCCGACCCACAACTTCATTTCTAGAGGCCGTAATGTTAAATTTCCAATCCCCGACCCACAACTTCATTTCTAGAGGCCGTAATGTTAAATTTCCAATCCCCGACCCACAACTTCATTTCTAAAGCCCGTAATGTTAAATTTCCAATCCCCGAGCCACAACTTCATTTCTAAAGCTCGTAATGTTAAATTTTCTTAAGGGTTAGTATGAGAAAGGGGTTTTTCTTGTAAACGTCTTACCCACTTTTTAAAAAGACACCACCTCCTCTGTCCCTCTGCGAAATTGCTGATGCTATCGCTGCAGTTCTGTTTGACGAACGTAGCGCGTCAGCTCTGCGCTGAGGGAAGGAAGAGTTTGAATCAGATTGGCGTCGTTGAATCACTGCTGTGAAGTGCGAATGCAACTGATTGCAAACGACAAGTTACAACGATGACTTCTGCCGCAGTCCTAGTAAATGTTTTGGCTGGCACAGTGATCGTCCTATAAGGTTTGAGATTCTATGCGATAGAACTACAGTGCAATAATTTAATGTCTTAGTAGGCCTAATCTCTGGTCTTCTACTTTGATCGTCCTATAAGATTTGATGTAGTTCTATATTATAAAACTACAGTGTACAATGATGATGATATTGTAGGCCTAGTGCCTTGAGAGAAAATATCAGTTGCTTCCTTCCAGATTATGCATGCGGCCAGCGCTTTACATTGCGCATGCCAATTTTCGTCTCAGCTGCTATGGATCTACATTCAACGTAATATCATGCTTTGCATGCTACATGCACTAAAGGCTCAACCGCTAGGATGCACTGTTTTTGACTGCTGAACGCCATGCAAGTGGATTAGTGGGCCTACATAATCCTATTTTGTTTTGAGTTCCCCGAAGTCGTCACTGGACGCTGAAACGGACTCTAAACTCATTATTATTATTATTATTATTATTATTATTATTATTATTAATATTATTATTATCATCATCCTGAGGGAGATTCTGTTGTCAGGATCCGGGCAATCCAATCCGTTGTCACTAGGTCCTGGGGCGACCAATGGCTGATCAGCTCCTGCCCCCATCATTGAAGATTTCCCTTTGTGACTAAATCTGCTGCTCGAACTGACGCTGTGCGGTTTAAGATCTTGGCTTATACAGCGATGATTCGCATTGAATCAAATTGATATAAAAAATGAATTGAAATAAATATAAATTTATTTCATTCGCCACTGTAATACCCAACTGTCTAATATTCCATGCATTTTTGAAAATCCATTGTCATGCTTCCTGTTTTCTTTCAACTAATTATGTTTAGGACCTAAACATGTATATGCTTACTTCATTTTCATCAACACAGACAAAAAACACAGGATTGCCCCCAAAAAATAAAGCCCGCTAGGGCCCTGCTCTCTAGCCATGCGCTTAGTTTTTATCCACGCTTACTTTATTGCAGGCCTACACTCAACTAAATTAATTGTACTGATATTCAGTTAGCTTTTATTGATCAGTACAGGGTTTTACTCGTCGAATCGAGTCCGTTTTAATTATTGAAATGTGATCGTTCTCGTGGCTTGCGGCCCTGTGACCCTGAACTGCTGTCTAGTGCTGCAGCTGACTGCAGATAAATAACCTACTCTGCAGCACACCCCGACCTGGCTGGGTGGAATATGGGAGGTTTGACTGACGTACATAAGCTGGCGCAGAGAGTGGGGCAGAAATCGATCTACAAAATGTAATTATTGATTCCTAATTCACTTTTAGTAGTTTCCCGAGAGGAGATTGGTGAAGGAAGACAATGTTAGGTACGTTGCAACCATTGGTTTTTGAATGAAGTAGCATATGCACTAAACACAGCTTGTGTTTCATGTTAATATAGAAACCGAAACTTCCTACGATGGTCCTGTCTGTCGTGACGATAGTTTGAACCAAATGTCGAATATTCCTCCAATAAAATCGCATGCTGTACGTGCCAATTGAAAAATGTGTGTAAACAAATGTGATCATTCTATGAAACGTGCTGGAAATAAATGATTATAGGTCTAACCGTGTTCTTTATCCAAGTTGTTTCATTAATGTCGCGCAGTCTTAATGTGAATTCATCGTTTGTTGAAGTATCAATCAAATAAGACAATAGGCTACTCGCGAAGCGTGAACGGTCACACTGAGAAACAATATTTCTCCACTGTCCGAGTCACGCCCGTTATCTGCTAACACGTGCAGAGAAGTGTCATCTATTACCGGACGTAGTGCCATCTGTTCACTGGCCCACTGACTCATCTCTGGGCGGTGTTGCTTGGCGGGCATAAATCGACTTTTCTTGAACATCAGCTGGGCGGAAGCTGTCATTTCTTGAATATTAGCGCTGTCCGGTGCAATGTCATGCACTGTTCACCATGTACATGATGTGTGAACATAACTTTTATTAAATAGTGATCTTGTATAGAAGGCGCTGGGACATTGTGCAGTCGCTTTGTAAGCAGTTAACTGTGTAGGCTGCTGTGTACTCCACTGTAGCTGTGATGTAGATCTGGAACTACCTGTATTTAGCGACTGTATTCTTGTAATGTTCCCATTTTTCCCAGCGCTCTGGACTCACATTGATTCCACTGCATGGGGTCATTCCCAGTGCGATCTGAACAAGAGGGAGAGAAGAGGGGGGGGAGGGGGGACCGTTCGTGAATAGGGTGAACCAGCTTCTAGGTTAGTGGGATGGATGGGTGGGGCTGCAATAAAATGGGGGTGCAGGGTAACAGGAGCTCGCAACGCATTATCTCGCTGACCTCGCTGATGACCTCTGCCCCTCCCCTCCTTCCTGTGCCGACCTCGGCCCGGTGGTTTTATTGCCGAGCTTGTCAGCCTAGCCATTCATCATAGCGGGCGCATTTAAAGGCATTATCAACGTGACGCCATGGGACTGTACTCTCTTCACCATTGTCATAGTTGTCACTGTATTGCACGAAGAGCTTGACCTCGTTACCAGTGGAGGGAGGTTTAACTGATCTGGGTGATCGTTCATTAAATATATCAGAATTATGCAAATATATCAGAATTATGCATGCAGATAGTTCGACTGGCCACTATGCCTCCTTTATGCCTCCCCACTATTTGGGGGTGTCCTATAGGCTGATGAGTTTCGTCCTGGAATCGCAGGCAAGAAAGATATTGTCGGCTGTGTGAATAAGGTTGATGCGCAAATTGTTATGTATTAATTTAAAACAATTCTGACTGATTTGTCAATTTATGTTGCATTAATTTAATAATATTTTGTATCATCTATTTTGAGAATTGATATTTATTGCATTATGAGTTATTGCGCTCAGATGTATTACTGCGAATTTATCTAACGAAGAAATGAGTGTAATGAATGATTTGTTGCCAAAATATTTGCATTTGAATACCGATGACAGTTCTACGTTGTAGCTAGAAGTGTTTTGATTGGCTGTCGCTGTTCTAGATCAAATATTGATCCCGCCTCTGATCTTCGAGGGACCGCCCACAAATCTTATCGTCAATGCCGGGGACCTACTGACCCTTCCCTGTTTGGCAGAGGGCATGCCAGCACCCACGTGAGTCTCTCTCGTGATTTTGTGCCTTTGAGGCTCTGTAATTAACTTGAATATTTTTTGCAATTGATTTGTTCCAGCATGTTATGATGTAATGGAATCTATGTCAAATATAACAGATGCCATTGACCCATTATGCGTAGCATTGTGCACAAGATTCAGATCATAATTATAAGGACGAACCAGCGTTGTCTTGACCAGTATTGAATACACGTCTGTTTTATTTAAAGGCTGGTTTATAAAATTCTGATTCTTTGAAAATAAGAAGTTGTTTTCTTTTTCAATTTAGCTACGAATGGTATCTTGATGGAGAACGGTTGCCAACGTCCAACGCTCCGGAATCTGTCTACTTTCTGCAAGATCCGACAGCCAATGGGGCGTTGCATCTACGGACAGCCTCTTTGCCAGCTGACGGACAATACCAATGCAGGGCACGCAATTCTGCGGGCGTGGCAATGTCTAACATCAGCTTCCTGCAGCGAGCCAGTATGATCCGATAATTTTTATAATTTTAGTGAGCGGTCATCGTTAAGTGTAATTTTTGATCTGTTTTCTTGGTAAATTTGCCGTGAAAGTTGTAGGCTACTTTAATCACTAAATTGAAATTTAGGCTGCGCTTGATTTTCTTTGAAATATTATGTAGTAACCGTGATCCTCAATATAATGCTACATGGTTTACTATAAATGAAGTGCAGCCTGCTGACATAAAAATGTCGTTTCATACAGTTTTAAATTGTCCTTTGCTTTTAAAACAGTTGAGTTTATACTCTTTTGTGATTGATTTACTCTAACGGTCTCGTTTATCGTATCCCATTCTCTCCAAGACGCCGTGATCCATATGCGTGCAGTGTTTGATGACATGGAGCCGCGGCGTTACGTTTACAACCTGACGGTCACTGTGGGACGCCACTTTGTGTTGCGCTGTAATCACGTGACCAGTGTTCCCCCGGCGACCATCACGTGGTACAGCTCGCTGCAGGCCGGACACGACCCCCTCAGGCTGGACAGCAAGCTCGTCAAACTAACCGAACGAATAGCCATCGACGATACTGGTCAGTTTGGCGTGATAGAAGGTGTAATATTGTGTGGCTCTTCTCAGGAAATTCAAGATCATCTATCTGTTTGATTGCACTATATACGAGATATTGTATCATAAGTGACATAATGATTTTATATGTATTTCCAATGTTTTATGTGCTTCTTTTATTTATATATTTTCCATAGCACACGATGAAAATATGCTCTTTTTGAATATACATACAATATAACATACATACCATATAATATATGTAGCTAACACCCTAAAATAGATTGCCTGCTCTAACTAAGAGGTGAAGATTATTTATTTTTTTTGTCTATGGGGATTTTTTGGTTCAGTTTTTTTTATAGCCGCTGCACACTGAGATAAAACGAGAATAGGACTGCAGCCCAGAGCTCTCGAGGCGGCGAAGCTCAAGAGGCGACTAAAGAGTAAAAAAGAGAGCGGTTCTTTGCATGGCCCCGAGGCACCGAAACGGGCTGTACACTACACGCGCTCCTTAAACCCCCAGTTCATATTTGTTCACAGTATCGTCTTCATTTTGTTTTGAAACCTGTTTTTGATAGATAGAAACAATGAAATGAGCAATGAACTCGGGAATTTTTCTGTCTGTAGGCGGGCTGGTGATCACCATGGTAACGGCCGAGGACGCTGATAGGCTGTACAACTGTGACGCGTACAACTACGTCATGCGACAGACGAGCAGCGGCAATCACTTCAGGCTCAGGCTCATCGAAGGTACTATTACTACCGTCTCTTTTCAGTTTGGCTCTAATTTGCATACTATATTTATTCCTTTGTAAAAGTGTTTGTATGCATATATTCAAATTGGTTCTATTACAATAGTCACTATATATTTTGGCAACGAATGATCACGTGGTGTAGTAGCCGTGTGTGTTCAGATCACTATGACATGGATCGAACCCCAGAACTTATCTACGCCTCTCCTCGTCTCATCGTTAGCGAGGGGGAGAACGTTACTCTCACTTGTCTCTTCTCAGCCAAGTCAGTTGGACTTATTTATTTAATGAGCATTACAGGGCTGCCATAATATTTTATTTATGGCAATGGGGCCGCTGTAATGTTTAATTTATTATAACAGAATTGCTGCAATATTTTATTTGTTATAACGGGACTGCTGTAATAATTTTTTTTTTCTCTGTACGTAGTAGTAATAGTAGCCGTAGTGCCATTAGGTCGTCCACAGAGCTTGGCTTTATATGCAGGCGTTATGAAAACTGAAGTGTAGTTTGTGCTCATGAAGCATCAATCATGAATAGGGACAGAGGCAGAGCTAGCGATCCCTGCCATCACTTCCCTTCCTCCTCATATATTATTGATCAAACGTTTGTAGAATGCTAATGGTGGCACGGTCCCGCGCTACTATAGGCAAATAGGAGCTGGGAGTTGTGGATTTTAGCGATGATGTCAGCGCAGAACAATTGATGTGCGATAGAAAAGATACAATGGGTGCAGGATAGCATTAATGAAGGAGCTGTTTGTAGGATATATTGCTTTCTTTGTCTTGAAAGGTTTATGATAATGTTAACTTTCCCACACTATAATATTTGTCTTTGGGCTATTTTTTATATTTGCTGTGCTTTTGCTGACGGTGTAGGCCCTTTTAAAATAATGTGCTATTATTTGTTGGTATAATCTGGTTTAGAAGTATATGCAGCCTACGGCCTTTCAATGATATCACAGCCTATGATGATAACCTACTCTTTGCACTCAGGAAAATTTCTGATATTTTAAGTTACAAAATGCAATAGCATTTGATTTATTGGAGGTTATGATATCATGCACATCATTTCCCTTGTATTATTATTTTTTTGTGCAACAAACGATTTCCTACCCGCGATAATAATCAAACGGTTTTCTGGGCCAATGACAGACCGGTAGCGGTGGTCACGTGGCAGAGGCAGTACGCGTCCTTGCCCCCCACGGCCAGACAGACAGACCACGGACGCCGACTGGTAGTGACTCAGGTCACGACACAGGATGGCGGAGCGTTTGTATGCAAGGCGTGGAACAGAGCGGGCAGCGCGCAGTACACCATCCATCTCGATGTGGCGGGTGAGTTTTGGCTTTAGTGGCCAAGCTGTGGTCAATGAATTCTGGCTTTAGCTGAAAAGCTGTGGTCGGTTAGTGCTGACATAGTGGCACAGCTACTAGGCAGTGCAGAGTAGATAGCAATTTAGAGTCTGACCCTAGTGTGATATCAGCGAGTACTGCTGAGCTGATTCAGGGTCATAAAAATTTGATAAGATTAGCTTCGGTTCATACTTTACTACCGAAGTCAATGATTTGCTGCTGGTGTTAAGTTATTCTTCAGCTGTTTTAAGACAAACGATCAGCTCCTGTAAAAAAAACACATGTCCACTTTTTGGGCAAGTTTTAAATTCTGCTTACGCTACAGCCTACGGCTTATCCCCAAAAATTTCTCATAGATTTATGATGAGCTAATTAGTGGATATTTCAGTCTTTTCAGATATTATTATCAGATATTATATCAGTCCACAGATCAGATTCCATGGGATAGTCGATATAGCTGATTTTTCGGATATGGATCACATAGATTCGGATACGATTACCTTCCGAATTGCAATTCCTTTGAAGAGGCTTTCTGAGGAGTTTGTGGAGACTTAGTGGCGTTCCAGGCTCTCCAGGCATAGTTCTTCACATAGCCTAGTTATTGTTTCCGGTTTTCAGGATTTCGGCTTTCCTAGCAGCACAGTCATGGAATACCTGAGTGAATGATGCTTGTGCGCGTTGGTGCGTACAGCTACGCTCCAGTTGGAAGCGAGGCCTGTCAGTCAGACGGCGCCAGTCGGGGGATCTGCCACGCTGAGATGTCAGCCCAAGGACCTGCCATCTCGGGTGTCTGTCAGCTGGTTCATCAACTCTCTCCCCATCAACTGTGAGCCTTTACGGTTAACATAATCCTTCAGTAGTATTGTGTGTGCTATTGTATCATACGTTATATTGCTTGTTGCAATGCTATCTGGCGTATTGTGTTTTTTTTGTGCTTTTGTTGAGTAGGTTGTGATTGTAGCTGAATTCTTGACATTTTCAAAAAATGTCACACAAAACTCGATACCCAATGAATGGAATATTTCATTAACTACACACAGTTAGTTGCTAGGCTGTAAATTTAATTTTAATTTTTTATTTTATTTGCCGACAACGAAATTTTTCGGAATTCAAATAAAGTAAATTTAGAATCTAATTTACCAGAACGCAAATCCTAGCCTAGTTGTGGGGCACCATGTAGCCTACTCGACCCCACATTTGTTAATAGCTTTCATCCCTAGTAGGTTAATTGAAATTTCAGCCGCATCTTGCGGTTGCACTGGTTGCAGCGTCAGCCGTGCAGACAGCGTGGACGTTGCACGAGGACAACGCGCTGACGTTATTCGACCTCCAACAACGCGACACGGCAACGGTTGCGTGCAACGCGAGCAACGGGCGCCAGTCGATCCTCGCCAGCGCATATCTGCTTGTTCTGCGTGAGCACAAGCAAACTTTACCATAGTGTTTTGAATAGATCATTGGGTCAGTCTCATTTTGTTTATTTCATTGCATACTTGAATGAACTGCAGAGGGGATGAAATTTGCTTGTAGAGAAGCAATTTCCAGTGGGAAATTTGATGTTCATGGAAGGAAGTGTATGCTATATTTTATAGCGAGTGTCAAATTTTGCAGTGCAATTTTATTTTCAAACAATTTATTATAATCTAAAACGCAATGGGCAGAAACATTTTTTGAAAGGTCTGTAGACTCTTTTCTTGAAATAACATAGGAATTTTCATTAATAGTTGCTAACATAGCCAAGTCAGATACATTTCATTGATATATTTCATTTATATTTCACTTCTCTACGATGGATTACACAGAGCTTGCTAGTTGCTAACGTAATTAGCTTTGCGACAAATTCACTGATTCTGATCATGTATTTTTGTTCCAGCTTGCAACGAAAGTTCGTATGTTGCTGAGACGCAGGCAGCTAACAAAGTAACATTGCCTGCCCTATCCTTCAATACCGAAGAATCTCAAAACTCGGCTCAAATCAGCTCTTCAGCAACAGCGCTCATGTCAAACAGCTTAATACCAAGTTCAACTTTAAATCCCACATCTGCATCAAGTTACGAATCTATGTTTCTCCCTACCGCTTCAGCTGCTGCCGATGATCTGTCTTCTGCGATAAATTCTTTTGCAAGCAAAGTTGCCACAGTTGTTCCTGAGAAGCCGCTGCCAGTCCGACAATCTACTAGAACGATAGATGGCAATGTTGAGATAGACTGGCAGGCTGCCAGTGTGACGTCACGAGCAGCACAGACTGATGATAATGCAGCTTCGACGGTTGTTGTACATCAAACATCTACAGCTTCTTCCATCAATGGTATGGTATACACCCTACAGTGGGGTATTAATAGTTTGTTTATTTGCACCATTAGTGGTATAAGGCAGCAAGGATGGCAAGGACTATGGTTTCTTCTTGATATGAAACTTGTAAATTTATCAGAGTATTTCAATATATTGCAGAGGGAATTTAAAGCATTTGCATTTAAAAATTTTGAATTAGATTCAATATATATTCAAGATTATTAGATGTCCTTCAGTTCTTTGATCAGATTGTGATACTACAAAGCATTTTCGTGTATTGACTAATGGCTTCAAAAAGTTCTGGTTCATATTTATTTTTAACTCAGCTGATTGCTGATTAATATTATGTATTTTATGTAATTCTTCACTTGCATTATTGCAGAACGTGTGGAAGTAATACCAGCAGTGATACCACCCGAGGAACTGGCGCGTATAAATGCCGAGTACAGTGAGTCTTGAAATAGATAATAAAAATTAAGTGTTGGAATTCTTTAAAAGATTAAAAAATGATTCACTGAGCAAGAATGTCAATTTAGCTTCAATATGTGAGCAAAAATATACAGTGTAAGACATCTTATCAGGACATTTAAGAGTTTCTAGTTATTTTGTTGTGTATATTGTGTTAATGGTAGTCTAACGATGCAGACATTTTAAAATCATGGCTATATTGTTAGATTAACAGCTGTGCAATTAAACGCAACAAATTGTACTTTTTCATTCAGTGAGAAGTGCCATAATGACATTAAAACTGTCAATAAGTTTGATATGATGGCTTTCCATTGAAGCGCAGTTTTTTCTTGTCTCTTTCCATGTTCTAACATCTGCCGCTATGTTTTGCTGTCGCAGGTTTTCATGCTCGGAATCAGCCAGCGTTGGCAGCAGATGATAGGCTGACGATGACGTCATCGCTCTTGGATTACATGTGGATTCTCGTTCCCATCGCGATTCTTCTTATTCTTCTTCTTTACGCGGCGTACAGGCGGAGGCTGAAAAACAAGTCTACCTACAGAGGTTGCTTGATTTGTATCCGCGTTAGCTAAGTGCCGTGCAAGGCATCTGTCTCGTTACGTATTCACTTTTTTCAATACCTTTAATCTGTACGAGTATTTAGAACTGTATATTGTTTCAAATGATATTTAAATCATATAAACTTCTTTTCTAAACAATAAATTATTATTTTTCAAGATTTTAGCCTAATTGATGCAATTATGACTGTCTTTATATGTACTGAAATAATTTTGAAAGGCTTTGCAGCAACAAAATGGTACCATTCAAATTTATTTCTTGTTCTTTTCATTTTTTATTCTTGTTGATGCAGTTAACGACAAAGAGTCGGAGAGGGGAAATCACGAAGAATGCACAGCCAACACTTTTGAAGATGGAACACCGTAAGCATTGCAATTCCAGCAAAATGTTCTTTAGACAAGGATTTAACAATTTGCACAACTTTTTGTGTTGTTTTTTCTAGCTAAAAGGCTGTTAGTGTAGGCTAGATTTGGCTAATTTGTAGACGTTTATTTTAATGAGTGGCTGTAGGCACTATAGGCTGCTTTGTTTTTGTTTCAATTTTTGTTTTTGAAAATGATATTGACGTCGCATTTGACGACAATTTGTGATTGAAATTTGTGATAATAATAATTTCATTGCCTGAATCAAATCATAATAAAAATCAAACATTTGTTGTGGTTCTGTCTGTCAGGGATGGTATCAAGCTGAAGTATCAGAAGACGTCCCATGCACAAGAGTGCTATCTCTAGCTCTAATGATTATGTACATGATATTTATAGACCAGATCTTCTCTGCGTTTGTATAATTAATGGAGAGAAGACTTCATTTTTAGTCACTTCCCAGTTCTAAACACTGCTGTTTGATTACTTTGTTTATTAGTCATTCCGAAGTTGTTTATCGCTGATCGTGTTACATAGTGGTATTATTCCAGAAGGTGCGACCATTCCATGTTACTGTCTCGAGATTTAAAGAATTACGGATATGGCTTGTGTTTTGTGTGATAGGTTGCTATTAGTTTCAATGACCGGCAATGAATGCCAAGTTGTAAGTTTAGGCCTATTGCATGGTTTACAGAAACCAAAAATTTTGATATGATGCGTAGGTCGTGACCTTTATTTTAAATTGTAAGACCCGCAAGCAGTTACATTATCATGCCGGTTTTTGTCAGCTTTAATTCTGTGTTTATAGGCATTAGACTTTTATAACAAGTTATTTAATGATGTCTACATAATGTTACTACCTAGGGTGTTAATAGGCCTATAACAAGCGAGCAGGCCTTTGCAGTGTTACTGGCAAATGGCAGCCGTAGGAATGTTGATGCTACAAATTTGCTATTCAAATTAACTGATTGATTTCGTTTTTTTGTCAAATTGACCAATCATGGGAATTGGGTAACAATCAGTTTTTACAAAGTTGATTTTTCATGATTTTAGCTATTCAATATAAGATAAAATAAAATAAAGTTTAATATCCAGGCCTAGTTCCAGTATTCAATCGGCAGGTCTCATAGCAACAGTGACCATTATAATACTGTAAAACATGAAATTTTTGCGTGCATGTTATTTTGCGAATTTTGTGAATCGGTAGAAGTGGTAGGTCGAAACCTCTAAAAATTACATGTGCGAAAACAAAGCTGCAGAATCTATGAAATTATTATGAGAAGTCCACAAAGATGCAAAAATTAAGTGCAATAAAATTTCAGAGGGAGAGACCGCTAAAATAACATGCAGCAAAAATTTTGTGTTGTACAGTAATTGTTTTTGACCTTATTGTGAGATTTTTTTGTGCCGGTCACATACATGTGTTATTGTATTTCTTGCTAATTTGAGCTGTGTTCAATTAGTATAGTATAATATTCCTTATCATTGTACAAAGCAGTATTTAGCATTTAAGCATTGCAATAAGTTATAGATGCATGTTCTTTTTGTGCAATAAAATTTATAAGCTGTGAGATTTGATCCATCTGCTCATCCGCATGTGTACCATACCATTATATATCTAGATCTTTTTCAGAATTTTGATAATAAGAATTGCGATCTTTAAGGATGTTTCTTGTTTTGTTTGATCCATTGCCAAGTAAAACTGATCTCATGTTCTTCTTATGTTTTTATGTCTTATTGCCTCATGATCGTATTTGATCATATAAATCTACGTTTTGTTTTATAGCCAAATTTTGGTTGCATACAATTGTTTTGTTTTTATTTCAATGCACTAATAGCCTACGTTAAATAAAACTGACCTCATGAATTTTGTTTACCTCAATTTCTAATTAGACATCGTAAGTATTTTACAAGAAAAACGACAGAAGACAAATATACGAATTCAAAATTAAATATATTACAGACTTCACGTTCATGCTGCAATGACAGACAAGGCACTTATTCACAGACTTACAGACTTTTCGTACACAAATGAGTGATTGCGCCAGGGTTGAACCCTCCGGGGGGGGTTTGAGTGATTTCAGGACAACCTTCTGCATAGTGGAGCTGGAGGGTATCTGGTACATGAGGTAAAAGAACCAACACAAATAGTTTACAGCGAAGGGATAAACCTTAAGTGAGTTTCTAATTAAATTTTTTTAACTGTCAAAGCTCAAACTCGATGCCTGTATTCTCAATGTAATATTTCGCAGCTAAATTTTTAGTTTTCAAAATGGCACGAATACTTCAAAGCCCATTTTGATAAAATTTGGAGAGCAGGTTTAAATCCACTGGGTCCGCCATTGCACCCCAATAATAAGCGAGTTCTCTTTATTTTAAAATATTTCACCATAACTTCAGCAGCCAGGGGAACAAGTCTTTGAAAGAAAACTTGGCGCGATCACCGAGAAATAAAATAACTGTGCTGAAGACGACACACGCCGAATGCAAATACCACACACAAAATATTGCTACACTTAGAATAATAACCCGTGCTCAGTGCTATAAGCTAGCCTCGCTAAAGCATAATAGTAACAATATAGCATAGCATAATGGTAACTCTGCTCAGTGGTAAATGTTGCAGGAGTGTGCATGATAATAACTTAACTGCATAACTGATCGGTCATTGCTGAAGTCTAAGAGAAGCCCTGTTTTTAGACATCAATGTTATCACCTCAATGCGAACATTGCACTATCACTCGTGTGATTACGTCTAGATGGATGCCTCGAATTCAGTCAAAAAAAATTAAATCTTAATGAAGAGCAACCAAAGCGCCCAATTGAAACTAAATTATTGCCTAGCGACAAAACGTAACATATGCAACTAAATACAATCTAAAAGATGTGTGAACGGTACTATAGACTATACACTATACAAAGTGCATAGGCAAAATCCACAGAATATATACGTTACTATAGAATGATATCCTTTACTGATTTGTGCCTTCAAATATCTAGACACTTTATGTGACCTTAAAAATCCTTTAGCTCTAACTTTAGCAATATTTACAAGATTAACAATGTTCAATGTTAATCACGCGTGTCTAATACCAGGCATAGTGGGAGTTCTAAGCTCAAATTTTCGCCTCAATATTGTGCTACAAATATCTATGTCTAAATTTATTCACAAAATGCGGAGCAAATCCCTGCGTTTAACAGACACCAGTCTGAATATTTTGGCAATTTACCATTATTCGAAAGGATGGCGATAAATATTAACTAGATTGTCATTAAATTTATTGAACGGTCAAATCATGCCAATCCACAAATTGAAAAAGTTTCACCATCAATGAAATATAATGATCTATTACAAAACATTTCAATTTCCTAATCAATTCAGTGGTATGCTAACCTGCATGTCGTACGCAACAACTTCTGCGAGGCATAGTCCACACTGTGGCTAATCCAGTCCACAATCCAGTAATCCAGTCCAGCAAACAATCCACTAATCCAGTCCACAAGTAGTCCACACATGTGGCTAATCCCAAAATATAATAGCAATAACAATCGAACGAGTAAATGCATCATCGGGATAAAGCATCCAAGAATTCAACCATTCTAGTATAATGTTGAAAATGTTCAACGTTAAATTCTACAAGTGATCCACCACAATACCTGTCAGTGCATCACAACTCACAGTCAAAGATTACACGTGGCACCACACATAACGCTATCAAAAAGTGGAATGACAAAACTTATCAATCATAGTGCCAGCCAAGTATCTAAACTAACAGATTGTGCCTCACCAAAACGCTACACCACTCTACGCCACAATCTGTACACTAAAATATCAACTAGGCACAAACGAAACAAAAACCGGAGCTAATAAACGTTTTACAAATCATCAGAATCCAAATGCATCACGTGCAGAATGAACAACTGCGAAGCAGAACAAGGAATAATAAAATTTTGACTACTTAGCTGAAAAAGGGTGCTTTCAGTTCACCACAAGTCTGTACGATATCACAGAATGGTCGTCAATCAAACTTAATTTAGCATGGCTCAGCCGCATTCGCTATAATTACATAATTTCACCGCTACATCGTATTCAAGCGATGACTGATAAAAATCAAATTGGCAACAGTTTGCTAACATTAACATTATTCACTCACGCATCTAATTTTCTGAACTTCCGAACGGTAAAGAATAATTAGCGTAAAATCGAGCACTCTACGTGAATCAAACCAAATACCATACTAATAGAACAATTACATACACATATACAAACATTATTGCACAAGAAACGTGAATTGAATGCCAATGCATTGTTTGAAAATTAAATTAATATCTACTCACGTCACAATTTATCTATTATTATTCAACATCTAATTCTAGCACAAAAATGCTTTGTTTTGGAAAATCTAACTGATGTCTAAATCTCTTAATTACTGCCTTTTACACAACACAATTTTTTGTATTATTTCATCGTCATCACATCTGCAAATAGTAGAGAAATCAGAGCCGCCGGTGAGCTAGCAGCCCATGCACATCGCACAACACATCGCAGCGCTCCGCTGCGCACTCAAATCCATCGGGGCGTCGACCAATCACCAGTAGTAGAAGGAAGTGTTGACAACGAGTCTCTGTGTCTCCACCACGCCGACAAACGCCGACTGCGGGCAGCTCTTCGGCACAAACTGTTTGACGACGCCCTCGTATAGGGCGTACACCTGGGCGCTGGGGACCTCGCTGTATGTCCGAGCGTGCTGCAACCACACACAACGCAAAAAGTGCGTCAAATCAAATAACTCTAATAAAAACACCACAGCACGAAGACATGTTCATAATATGGACGACAGGCTCTGGGTGTGACTCCCTCAAGACGCGCTTACATTGTCCACACCCTGCACATGTCACATGGTAAAGTTCAGGCATATGAAGCTCGTCGATGCTGAGAAAAGACATGACAGTTCCTAAAGTACTCGCTGCAATTTAAGAAATCTCTCTATATTGAAAGGCACAAAACACATTAAAAAGCAAGTGCCTACATAAATATTATATCGGTGTGTGGACATATTGCAAAAACTGTATTGACACAACCATTTCTAGCTTTTATCTCTAAATCTAGCCCTAAGTCTTCTCCCTTTGTTGTGTCAACACAATTTAACTGTGTCGATGTAACCATTTCTAGCTTTTAGCTCTAAATCCAGCCCTACGTCTTCACTCTTTGCCCTTTGCTCTTTGTTGTGTCCATAAATAGCATAGCCATCAAATTATGAGCCAAAAATGCTGTATACTATGCATATATAATAACTGATAATAATTAATATACGCGTAGTAAATTTATAAAAGAGTAGGTGAGAGACCTTGTAGTAGACTTGTTGCCAGAGCATGGCGGAGTGGATGAAGAGAAGAAGGCCGGCGCAGGTGAAGAGGAATATGACAAACATGTGAAGCACTATCCACCGGTCTATTGGCACATTGAATAGCCTGAACACACACATCAGAGATATGCAACGATTCATAAGCCGACACAGTCGCATAAATTCAGCCTTAAAACTATGAAAATCAAAGGCTAACACTATCCGGTTATTGGTATGAATAAATAACCGTAGCTGATAGAGCATTATCATAAATTGCAAGAAATATACAGCGAGGTCACAAAATACCAGCACTTAGTGCGGTCGATAGTCAATTGCATCAAAATGCATGCAGAGAATAAATGGATAATAAATCTGTAGGCCTACTATATTTTGGAACTGTATAGATACTGGCAACGAAAATTTAAATATATATTTCTGACATAAGCGTACAATTACATGGCAGAAAATATTTACGTATTTCTACGGTAGTTTACACGTTGCATTATACTAATTGTAGTTGCCTTTACCGTATTATACCTTGAAATACTGAAGTTTTAGTTTTTTATGCTGTAGTCCGAATTACTTAAATATTATACAGTATAGGATGCTCTAATGTTCAGAGCACCCCGTCCCAGCAACCATTGGGTCTCCGCCCCCCAAAAACTTCAGGGCCTATCCGGGCCCATCCCCTCGCAGAATAAAGTAAACAAGCCAGTAAACAAAATTCCAATTGCTTACGTGACAGGTTTAAACCGGCCGATCCTCAACTTGAACCGCCCAAGCCGCAACTGTACAACACGCTCAAGCTCCAGGGGCTTCGATCGGCACGGGGTGCCGGAGGCAGCCGCGCCCCCAGCGGGGGAGGCGCGGACCCCTGGATCCCTCCTCTCCACGGATCGTTCTTCCTTCATCCTCATTTATCGCCCATGTATGGCATGTACAGCGGGCACCTATCTCTCATTTCCTGATATAGCTTGGGCTAGTAGCAAGTGATTGGCCAGTAAAAATTAGCAATGCGGCCAATCAGATCAACTAAAAATTTTGTCACGCTTGAAACAGAGCGTTTTAAGCTATTCTATAAGGTTAAATTTTATTTGTAACAAGAATGAATTTGTCAGTAGACTACTAAGGGTAACCTCATGGTTATCAGGATAGAACGGGCGTATTGAATAAGTACAACAACAACCAAACAAATAATAATAAAAACAAAAAATTGGCCTGCAAAAAAGTCTAACAATATGTTTCTACAATGTAGGAGTGAATTTCATCGTTTCGAATCTTACGTTCAAACAGTTAACATTGCTCATAGCCTTTTTAACGTTGATTTGAGACTATAAATTGAAGGAGAATTTGCAACTGTGGCATTGTATTTGGCCGATAGCTTAATGGTCAATCATGCGCAATCACGCGAGGAGGGTGGGGGGAGCAATAATTTATGATGATCTGCAAAGATGCGGAGATGCTAGTTAAAAAGAGAGAATGCAAAGCGATGAGGGTTTAGCAAACGATGGCGTCTGTGGTCACGTGGCAATGGCGTCTGTGGTCACGTGTGTCGCCGAGGAGATATATCGACGTTATGATAAATGTCCGTGGCCGCCGTTAGTCCCTAGTGCCGCATCGGGAGCCTCCCCGGCTCAGATTTATCTCGTCGTCTTGACGCCTACCCTCCCTCCCTCACTTCGAACCAGCCCGCCCCCACGCACATGAAAGGGACGCGCAGATAAAACCGCTCGGCTGGGCGCTGTATGAGGAAACGTCGAAGTTAGATCAATGTAGTCTATAGGTGTAGACAATGTCATGTGTACAAATAGAGCTTTGAAATTAAGCGTAGGCTTACTACAAAACTAGTGAACATGATTAAAGTCATGCTTCTATTACACATTCAAACGCAAGCAAAACCAGATCATGTTACATTCAGCATTATAACCTGCTGCATATTGAAATTCAAGAATGCCAGACCTTGATTAACCTATTCGTTAAATATCTAAATGTGTTGGATTATCCAATGACGTGCCGAATTTTCGTGAGGCAATCTGTATGTGTTAAATCTACAATAACTCTTCTTTTGATGACAGTTATCTTTCAAGAGTAGCCTGGTCTATGCTATGCTACGCTACTTGCCCCTATCTTGGCTGCCACGCTGCAACCTAATCCCCCCCCCCCCCGCCTCAAA
>JAQIWG010002991.1:0-18944 GCA_034695025.1 Chamaedrilus cognettii
CCCCGCCCCCCGTCGATGAACAATAACTATCGCTCGGCGATACGGCGTAGCAGAGGGGCGATGGGGTCATGACCCCGCGCCCCGCGCCCCCCCGGGGCGGGTCACAGGGGTACTCTGAGGAGGGGGAGTCGAGGGAGGAAGCAGTGGAGGTCTGGAGGGAGGAGTAGGAGAGATGGCGGTCCCCCAGTGCCCCCCCGAGGGACGAGGGGTGGGCGCCGCCGCGCAGGAAGTGGGGGGAGGAACGGTCATCGGCAGAGGAGTAGGACCCTGACAAGAACAGGAATAAGAGAAATAGGACCCTGACAAGAACAGGAATAAGAGGAGTAGGATCTTGACAATGACAGGAATAAGAGACGCGTGCTTGGTATTGAAGAAAACCACACATCATGGGCTCCAACCAGCACTTCCAGGATCCCCGCTGACATCTTTTAATATCAAAACAAACAACTTATCATTAAACCTGAGCGAGTGGGTTGGTATCCAAAATAACACACTAACCAACCGCCTTTTTCATCTATTCTGTTAATAGCTATGTTTTCACTCAAGTTTAGACGCTTGTGCCTGGTGAGGACCGCCGGAGCTGAGTTTTTACAGCCGGATCCTGACGCCAACCAAATAAATCATCATGCACGGGTTATCGACACTTGTGCGTTTAACAGGCTTGCTACAGGGTCTGTAACGCTATGGTTTCATATCTGCCGTTTCAGCAAAAAGTTGGATAAATGCATATACTTTACCTGGAAATTATTAGGTCACAGACATGACATCAAACTGTGCCTGGCAGCCCTGCACCTGCTGCCACCATTGGGCAGGACGAAGCGTTGTGACCGAGTGATCTAAGTCGCTGGTCGTGGATTGCGAGTGCGGCAGTTGCCGATTCGAATCCCGGCCGCGGCAAACATTTCGAGTCACTTTGTGCGCCCTTTGGCACGGGTAGTTTAAATTCGTCAGCCTCACGTGTTTCTACGATGCCCACCAGATACGGTGGAACCGCCACCAGTGACCATCAGCTGGTGAAATGGGGCATCACCTTTCCGCAAGGGGCTTCCCCGCAAGGGGCTAACACAACAACAACTATTAAGACCCTCCGCTCAATCTAGTGTTATTTAATTTAAAACAGTTAAAGAACAAAAATGACATTGCGGCCCAATCAGATCGCTTAAATTAGATCTCGGATCTCATTTCAACTCGCGGTTCAATTGGCGCTTCTAAAATAGATCAGAATAATATAATCATACAATAACACTCCATTGAACACCGGTTCAAGATTCTTTTTTCTACTTTTTATTCAGAGACACGTAAATAAAATGACGCTACTAGTAAAATCGATGCAATTATGTTACTATGTTGACGCCGTGCACTATTAGTCTTCTTCTTTATTTATCTTTTTTATAAAAACACAAATAAACATATTTGTATTTTTTATAAAAAAAACACAAATAAACATTTTCCTTTTTTTACAAAAAACAAAAATAAACGTATTTTTCTTTTTCATAATAGACACAAAAAACACAAACAAAGCGCTTTGTAAAGCTTACCTTGAAAGTCCGACGTGTCGCGCGTACAGTCGCGCGATGGCACGTCGGTTGGATCCGTCTCGTTGATCGCCTCCGATAGCAGGTCTGGGATCTGTCCGTCACTCGCACTGCTCGCCTCTGATTCGTCGAGACCGACGCTGGCCACGCCCCCCGACAGCTGAGGCCCCGCCCCTCCAACCGAATCGGAACCGAGGCTCTTCTGCAATAAACCGAAAAAATGATCGTAACAAAATATTTTGCAACGCTGGATAAAAAGTATATCAATTGATACATCAATATATCTAAGAAAACGGTTAAACATCTAAAAAAACGGTTAGGTGTTGTATGTATAACGGACATGGTGAAGAAAGGGAGATTGAGGTGATTTGGACATGTGGAACGCATGAATAAGGAAGACTGGGTCTCCGCATGTCGATATATAAAAGTGGAAGGAATCGTTGGAGGAGGGAGGGGGAAGAAAACATGGAAGGAGGCGGTAGAGAGCGATATGATGGAGCGAGGCATGAATAGAGAGATTGCAAAGAATCGAGAGTTGTGCGGGAGTCTCGTCGTGGGAAACGTCCAACCTGTGTTGATATGAAAAAGTGGACGTAAAACGTAAATGATGATGATGATGATGATGATGATGACCACATCATGATCAACACGTAGATCAATTGATATCTTATTAACAAACATAGTCAAGCACTTGATTTAACAAAAAGAAATTGATCGTCATAAAAAACCACATAGCTGAAAACACAAACATTTAAAAAACAAGAAAATACAAAAATATAAGGTCCAGAAAAAAGCCATCATTTACAAAAATTACCTTTCTGCTTCATGTATAATACCAATTGTTGTTTGTCTGCTATTGCTGTAATGTTATGAAGCAATAAAGACGATGAATAAAAAAAAAAAAATGGAAAAAACAACAGGCTGGTGTTTGGCAAATGATCAGAACAGCAGAAGGTATCAATGCAGCCTACAACTTAAGACATTTTTCATACACCAGTGTCCCAAAACAAATAAAGCACATTATGCACCATAAAAACTATAAGACATTTATCTAGTCTTACATCAATATTTTATCGTCTTAAATCTTATATCAATATTTCATATAAGGTGGTTTTGAAAGTTCACGGACCGTGTGTCGTAATGAAGACTATTACAATCCGGTTCTGTGCGGTAGGTCACGCACAGACCACTCCCCCTTCTGTAAAGGCCTTTTACGACTCGCCCGAGGAACTCTGAGCAGCACTACAATTCTTTGTTCCCCTGCCTGCAGGGGTTATTAGGGGGATGTGCCCGTGGATGGGCCGCCTAACCTGCAGAGAAGACCCGGGCCGCGGGGTCTGCTCGCTCCCCCCCGCCCCCTCGACCCCTTCCGCTGCGCCGCCGCCCAGATCTCCCTGGAGAATGAGATAGGAGATGAGGTCAGAGAGCGCAAGACAGGAGTCGGCGCATGTGCTGATGTGGAGCATGTTGTTGGAGACACGTACCTCCACACCAGGGCTCTTCTGCGTGTCAAATATATCAGATTTACGGGGATTCCACAAACACATACGCAGTGGCGGATCCACAGGGGGGTAATGCCCCCCTGGGGCAAATTGATCGACTTGCTCTCTACCAAGAGCATAAAAGTTAGATATGATCCCTCACTCGTGAGTAGGTGCAGGTGATGATGGCGATTCCCTTTGAGACCCGCGATTGTCGGGCCAGAATTGCCCCCGTCCGGCCACAAGGACCAGTCAGCCGCAGTTCCCATGTGGCCAGCAGAGCCGCTGCCCCCACAGGGTTTGTCCACAGATAAATGGATCGGAGTAGTGTATTTATTTGTCAGCAGTTGAAGAGATGTGTGGTTGATATAATTCAATACCACGTAAATAGTCCAAAACCTTAAACACAGGTACATTATTAAAGGCTCCTTCAAAGAGCCGACATCAAAGTACTTAGCAATTTCCCTGCCTCATGTGATTCGACTAAAGGAAATATTAATTCTTGCTATTGACTGACAGCAGCCATGCGGGATGAAATCACAAAATAGCTCAGATGATTTTCGTGCAGCTGGTGGCAAGCAACATACCAGTGCAGCAACATGATTTAGAAATGCGGCCATCCGGCAGACACAAAGAGTTGTATCTCTGAAAACACTGACAATCGAAGCATGCTCTTTTAAGAGCATGTTTAGACCATGTAACGAGCTGTGATCCTTGTCTACAACTTTGCACCTTTATTTTCTTCATATTAATTACAGAATCCGGTCATTTTACCCGCAAATTGTAGAAACACGAAAAAATTCAAATATCCAACGGATATAACGAGCAATTCACATACATTTCTTAACATTTTCTTAAATTTTATCCTAAGTCAAATTTAAAACAAATAGAATCCATTAGCCGACCGTTGTGACGTCATCCTTCAGTTTTAAATAAATAAGTTAAGAATTATTAAGATTCTCTTAAACAATCTTAAGACTAAGTCTATCATAAGATCGCATTCTGAATGAGGCCCCATATAGTTAGAACCACCGACAGAACTGACAGAATTGTAGCATGCACGCTCCTTATCTCATTAGATAGCTTTGACCATCAAAGTCCCGGATATGACATTAAACTGTGCCTGGCAGCCCTGCCCCTGCTGCAGCCATTGGGCAAGTTGGACGGCAAGAAGGGCATCTGATCCGTAAAACTATGCTCCAACAGGCCATTGGCAAAACCAAGCACGACCCTTGTGCTCTTGGCTCGCTCCAGTGTCTTTGAGACGATACTCGGGTCGGGGGGTGTGTTAGAGATAGGATGGGCGGTGGTAGGGAGGGCGTTTTAGCCGGCTGGTAGGCTAAATAGCCGGGGCTGGGGAGGTGGAGCCAGAGTTCGTTTGATGCCTAGTCTCCTAGGCTTGACGTCAGTTTGGGCCTAGATCTGCGAGGGACGGGGCCCGCGCAGACTCTGGACCGACTTGTCATCATCTCCTTATTTGGTTAAGTGTCGGCTTAACTGTTTCCTTCCCCTGAAGGTCTCTCATCTCCCAATTCCCCTCGTACGACCGGGGCACGGGAGGGCGTGTGCCCGTGGTTGCATACGTCCAACCTGTGCTGGCATGAAAAATGGACGGGAAAAACGAAAACGATGATGATGATGGTGATCTAAGCAAGAAATCGAGTTTGGCCTCTTTTTTTCCCTCATTTACTCTATTATGTTTTGAAGCATGGCTGCCATTATCACCTAAGTTGATCCGTGTATGAATAGTCATCCATTGGTAAATCCACAAGCAATAAACGACGGCCCGCCCAATATCAAAATCTACCTACTATATTATTCTACGACATATTACGCTATTTGCGCGCTATATTTCATGCCTCCGTCACAAAATGCACAAAAGGCTTGCTAAGCTGCCCCACAATTACCAAATCTGGCAGCTTAAGGAACCAATCGAACGATTTTTCTGAGCAACCTACGAATTTGTACTAGAAATTGCGGATAGAGGAAAAATTGACAGAAATGATTTATTACAGGTACCGGTAGACGTCATAAGTGTCACATCTTATTTTTGATCCAGTGACATGCCCAAGTGGTAGAAGCTAAGAGGTATGCTAAATAATTGAAGGTTAGAGAAACGAATCATCGGCCGTTTCTAGAGAAATGGACGATCCAACAAGGATTAAATAACAATAGACCCCAAAAACAGGCTTGAACATTTCTATCAGCACCTACTCCCCTTACTCGTTCAGCTAGAAAATAATTATTAGCAATATCAAACAAATGGAAACAGTTTACAGACAACCACAAAGCAACAAACGTTGTTTGACAAAAGTTTGACATTATTATTATAGTGAGAGCACTGGGTTACTGCCCTATTTCAGCTTAAATAAGCATTCAACGTCTTCTCCCTGAATATCATTATTTCAAACACAGAAGTAAGTCATTAACGTCAGTTGTTCACCCAGGTTGTCTACTCAACATACATCACAAAATCAGGTGTAGTGTTAGGTGTAAGTGTGGTGTGTAAAGTGTAGGTGTAACTTTGCAGAAACAACAGTTCCAAGTTTAGCAGAAGGGGATGCTTCAGTGTTATTGACAACGATTCAGGACGACGACACCTTGTTATGTGTCTACATGCACGTCGAGCACCTGCCAACTTAGGCCATAGGGCTAAGGCCTAGTTGTTCAAAAGAGAGTTATTTGAATGATCCAGGATTATTTGAATAACCCTCCAATAATGGCGAGTAATTTGAATATCTCAGATCCGATTGGGTTGTGACATCATTTTTGCTCTATGCTTATTTAAAACCAAACGAATCTCAATTGAGCAACTGGGCCTAAGAGTCGCACACCTTTGACAGCAGCACACTTGTACACAGTTGGATTTACTTTCGTTTGCTAAGGACTAGCTCAATATGAAAATGATAGCACTAGTACGCAGCTTATCGACTAATGACACCCACTGTTCAGTGCTCTCACTTTCCAAGCAATTGCTCGATATGTGAGCAATCGAGAGCCTGATCAAGCAATCGCCGAGTAGTGGGAAAGTCTAGCAATCATTAAGCAATTCAGCATTTAACCGAGTAATAGGACAATTTTACAAACAATTGAGTAATTTGTCAAGTAATCTGAAAAACTTAAAATTCAGTATTGCGATAGGGGTTGAAAACGAATATCATTTTGGAAGGAAGGCATAACATAGGTGTTGACAGCAAAGATTGAGTAGGAAGTCGATTTTTGAGTGAAAAGTGTTGATTTGCACCCCCCCCCTTCCCCCCCGTCGTAAGTTTATTTACGGAGAGATAGCCTGCGTTAGCACCTCTCCCGTCCCCGGCTCAATGTCAAGTGAGAACACTGCTACTGTTAGAAAAAATTATGCGATATATTGCACCAAGGCTAAGAAGGCTTAAAGCAAATAGACACATTTATGACATGCAGTTTCATAATTGTTCTTTGATCTGTAAACTAACTGAAAGAACCATAAAATGAAAGTCTCATCCTATCGAGATCTACCACAAAGCGAATGGGTACGATGTAGGCTGAGCTAATTTACATTACTAGACACTTCGAATGTAGCCAAATTGACTGTAATTGACCATAAGCTTTATTAGTTGACATTACACATGTCATTGACATGTCGGCATAGCATACATGTACATACAAAGTTTAATTGTTGTCAGCGCAGAACGATTCAAGTTCATGAACAGTAGTCCATTATACTATGTGTACTATTACTTGAATCATAATTACACAATACTAATATTTATAAGCTGCAGTATAAAAAATTAAATTGTACTAAAAATGAATGAAATTTTTTTAATCGAAGTAAAATTACTTATTCGTCAACAGCGGATAGGGGATTATTAACCCTCGTTAGAACAACATGAATTCTATTGCACAAATAGGACAGAATATTTTATTTACACAAACGCATAAAATTTAGGCAGATAATTACCCAATGCCTCAAAAAAGGATTATATAAAGAGGGCATATATATTTAATTGGATCGATAATTGCAAAAATTATTATTCTACTAGCCGAAAGCCCATCCAAGGACGGGTGCAAAAACGGTCCAATAATAAATAAACCCCGAGAATTCAACCAGGCATTTCAACACCTCAATCCTCTCATTGACGATTTAGAGGTGTTAGTAGGTCATCCTGATATTAGTATCACATTTACTCTACACGTACAGGCTTTTAAAAATGAAACCTATAAACGCCTCAATCCTCTGCTTTACGATTTAGAGGCGTTAATGTATGCTGTTTGACCATTAGTGTGTCATTGACTACAGTAAGGGCTACATGAAACCTACAAATCATACATCATCTTCATTAATGTTGTGAAAAATGTGTCTATACAGCATCCCTGAAATGGAATAGCAATGACCACTATGTAGATGACGTCATAGTTATAGTGGTACAAACAAATGACCAAATGCTAATTTGTGCCATTTCATTTGATTCAACTATTACAACGCTCCTTATGCGTTTCCACTACCCTCTACTTAATGCAACACTGTGCGCCACACATGTCCGGACGAGGGAGTTGGCTGCCCAGAATGTACATTGATTAGTGACTAACCATTTATGAGGCCTCATGACATTATTTAATTAACCGGACAGCCTCATGAACAAGCACTGATTACACTAACGACTCTGCACTGATCATCAGCCTACAGCTGTCGCGAACGCCACTACAATATCCTATTGCTACGGCCTAGATCACAGGCTTACGACTAACTAGTAGAGCCAGACTGACTGATCAATTGATGACCGCCGGGATTTCAACAGACCGGGCCCCGACTATAAGCTATCTAGCAACTCCTCTTCCTTGCTCAACAGTATTACTATAGGCTGTTATCCTCTAGCCTTGACGACCTCGGTACCGACCGTAACGCTATCTCTTCATCTCTCTACACTATGTGTCGCTGTTCTACACAGGTCAGACCAGACTAGACGGTAATACAATATAGTCTACTATATCTACGATACAATTGTGTTATTGTGAGTTCCTAAGGTCATAGGCCTAATACCAGCTAGATTCCCCTCATACGGAATACGACTTCCACTGGACGGCTACAAGCTAGTTAGTCCAAGATCCCCAAGAGACTATACTACTGGTATAGTCTGCCCAGCCGTCCTACCGACATATGTGTAGGGACGCCAGTAATACAACAATCAAAATAGCAGTAATTAATCATTTACGTGTTTACAAAAAACAATCTTTGTGTTTTTCAAAGTTTTAAAAGTCTTCATGCCCAACTACTTATTAAGCTATTAATTTAGAGAGATCAGATCCTCGCATCAAACTGCCTTAAGTTATTAATTAATTATTATATTCTCACTTCACAGGGAAGAGGCATACATGCCCAGCTGTAAAAGTATATATGGATGACTGACTGTGGATGCTTGTGTGATTGGCTGGATGTCGCGCTGGATGAATGACTGGCTGGTCTGATGGCAGCTTTGATGCATGGATGACTTCAACTTTGATGCTTCGGACTCCAAATAAATGACCTTTCAAAGGCCATGTCAGCTACCACTATACGCCTCTAGAGCTGCTCTTGTAGAGCATCTTCTTTCTTATCCGTCAGTGTGGATTTTTTCTTGGGTGGCATTGTAGCTAGATTTGCCAGCCTACTCAAGAATCAGCTTCAAAATATCTCCACGCTGAGATCAGGCGTCAGTGATCGATCGTGTAGATGAGCCCAGACTACTTATAGGACTATCATATGTCCGATAGAACACGGGCCTGTGGCTTAGAATAATCCATGTCATTCAAATAATACTATAAGGCCTACCACCTATTGAAATATTTTATAGCGCACGTAGCATAGTCGGTATGATAGCCTACATAGGGCCTACTTGCTCACATGTTGCATTGTAAATAGCCTATAGTAATACTGTTATACTTATTTTATACCCATAGGCTAATAGAATGAAGAATCTGTGTCAAGCCTACGATGACGTTATTATGCTGATGTAAAAGATATTATTAATAACAATTTATACTTCAAGCGGCAAATTTTGCCCAGTCTCGGTTACGAATTTTTTTGTGAGTACTACCCCCCGTCAGGGCCGTCACTCTCCGCTATCAACAATAATTGGACGCTGCTATTCAAAACTAGACCAAGTCAAAAATTTTGACTTTTTGAGTTAGTCCCACCCCTACCCTCACCCATAGTCAATCTACCATCTGCAAAAAGAAAGCAGGTAAAAATATGTTCCATATATAGAGGTAGTAGGGAGCAAAGTTTAGCTAGCTGAATTCTAACGAGCGTGCTTTCCCAATATGCAAAATAGACCAAGTGCCCTGCATTTCGCAGAGCTAGTCCAAGTCGACGGCACCAAGCAGCTGCAATTCGCTAGACTAGACCACATCGACATGCGTTTTGCCAAACTAGACCAAGTCCGCAGTGAATTGCTATCAGAGCGCTTTGCAGTTCGCAGAACTAGACCAAGTGGCTTTGCGTTTTGTAGAACTAGACCAAGTGGCTTTGCGTTTTGTAGAACTAGACCAAGTGGCTTTGTGTTTTGTAGAACTAGACCAAGTGGCTTTGCGCTTTGTAGAACTAGACCAAGTGGCTTTGCGTTTTATAGAACTATACCAAGTGGCTTTGCGTTTCGTAGAACTAGACCAAGTGGCTTTGCGTTTTGTAGAACTAGACCAAGTGGCTTTGCATTTTGTAGAACTAGACCAAGTGGCTTTGCGTTTTGTAGAACTAGACCACAACGTCTTGTGCCACTGTAGGCTATACTACAGGCCGACCATATATTAGTATTTTTTGTATTAGAACGATTGGACGGTGGCATATGATTTAGGAAGTGATAAGTCGATCAGAATAATTTGGTGTAGGTCTACGCATTAACGTTAGTCATTCAGCAGATTTAGGAAATAGAATAATTAATAAATTTTAGATACATTGGCCTTATCTTAGGATCAATTGGATGAAAAAAATCATTATTTCGCAGCGTAAAAAATCACAATTTTCAAAACTGAAGTAAAAAAATAAGCAACATTAGAGTGCTCATATGCATGATAAAGTGAATGTCCCACAAAACACATAATTATCTTGAATTTCGTATTAGGCTCAAAAAATCTAAAAAAGGGACGCTGTTTTCAAACTTGTAATTTAATGCATTTAACAGGCCTGCATTTTCTGCTTGTACAGGCTTTCACGACAGTACAGCTCTAGTATTGAGACCCAATAATTAAAATGGCTGTTTCTGATAAATTTCAGATCATACATGGACCTCACCATTCAAGTTCGGCCTGCCAATTCTCGATTTACTGTGCAAGTTCCGTCTGTAAGTGGTGGTGGTGGCGACACTATCTGGACTCGTGATTTTTGAGCCCAGATTCCTACGGTTAAGCTTCAATGACCAGCCGGCCGCAGTTCCCATGTGTCCAGCAGAGCCAGCCACCACAGGGTTTTCCCAAGGATGCATGGGTTTAAATACGGTAGTGTATATATTTGTGGGCACTTGAAAGGTTGTGTATGAGTCTGTTATGCATAGTAGGCATTGTGTACAGCCTGATCTAGGACTGGATAGGACTGTGGGTCCATTTTTATGAGCAGTGAAGAAGATGCCTGTTGAGAGTTGTGCAAGGGTGCATCTTGCTTTGCGTAACAGAGTTTTTTCTGATTTGTCAATATCTAGTGAATGTTGTAGTACTGAAAAAGAGGATTGTGAAGGCAGTGGTTTGCTCTGTGACACTAGACTGCGCTAAGACTTGGACACTCAAAAGGAGAACACATGAAGAATACAAGCATTTGAAATGTGGGTATGGAGAAAAATGGAGAAGATTAGTTGGACACTGGACAGAGAAGGTAAGGAAACAAGAACTGTTGAGGGGCGTGGGGGAAACAAGGACCAAGGTGAAACTGATAGTCAGAAGAAGAAAAACTGGATAGGACATGTAATAAGAGGGTAGGGATTGTTGAAAGATGAATATCTTTCTTTTATTCAATCCAGAGAGTAGAGTAGTCACAATCACACACACATGCAAAAAGCAACATACCAAAAAGAAAAAGAAAACCTTAAATAAGTGAATATATTCCATGATTATAACAATTATAGAGCAAATTTAGTAGAAATCTGTTGTCAATATTCCTGTCTTTCATAGTAGGCTATCGTATTAATTAAGTTCAAATGAAACACAAAATCGGGCCACATCTATTGAATTGGGTTGAAGTTAGCAATAACATGTCAACAATAAAAATCATATAATATTATTCAATATGATGAAGAGAAAAATGGATGGGAAGAGAGGACCGGGAAGGCCATGGATTGGGATCATAGACTACATGCTTAAGAAGGAATCATATGCAGAGATGAAGAGAAGGGCCAAAGATCAGCTACGATGGAAGGTTTGGATACCAAAGACCTTCCATCTGATAAAACACTGAAGAAGAAGTTGTTGTAGTATTTTGTTTTGTTCTCTATCATGTTTATATTTGTGAACTGCGGAGGTGTGGATTCTATTTAGGTTTTGTTGGATAGTTTCTTCTCTTGTTGTGGCTTCTTGATCTGTGGTGATGTGATGTATGTATTGCTGTGCTGAAAACATTCATTGTCTGATTGTTCTGGGCGGACCTGTGAGGCTTAGAAATTGAATGTTAATTGAATGGGGGGGATTTGTGTGTTTTCATCATGTAGGTGTTGTTGGTTTGTATCGGCAGTGCATCCTGTAGTTATTCTCAGTGTGGAGTTTTTGGACTGTTTGCGGTTTGTCTATGTTTGTTTTTGACGGCATAGGTGACCAGATCGTGCTTGCCAATAATTCCTCACAAGGATCTCAGAGAAAGAAGCCGAGTAGAGAAAATTGAACGCCGCGCAGAGAAATTGGCGTTGCTAAAATTAAATTTACTAAGGTTGTTTTGAAAGTTAGCCTACTTTCGTTGACTAGTCCGTAAACTTATTAGTCCCAGTCTGTCAGGCCTAGTCAATATCTGCTAGCAACCCCCCCCAGCTCGTGAGTTCATAACTGGTGGACTTAAAACGCAAAAAATTTGTTGCAAAGTGTCTAGAAAAGCCGCACAGGAATGATATGACTTTAAAAAAGTGCGCGCACAACTTCTTCACTCTGCTCACAGACTCAAGAAATTTGAAGGAACCTTGGTGCTTGCATATTCGATTGTCGGACAGGTGATTTTTGCCGTAGATGGTTGTTATTGTATCATTTTGTTTTCTTCACTTCGTGGACATTAGAGCATTTTTCTTTTGTGTTTCGTGATACGCTGCTTGTGAGTTTTTGCTCAAAGGTAAGTCTTGGGATTTTTAAGTGTTGTATTGTAGCGATTTAGATGTTGTTTATGTGGAGATCAAGCCGAGTGTTGTAGTCGGCTGAGTCTAGTGTAGTGTTGATGTGAATTTGTCTGCTTTGTGTTTGAGGTTGTTGTTCATACATAAAATTTCTTTCAGATCACTAACACAGCCCAACTGCGTTAGTCGCAGTAGGGCTGTGTTAATGCCTTGGTACGCGTTGTGATGTCGTCAGCCTATATGAATAGTTTTACTTCGGGTGGAGGGAAGGGATGGTGGAGCCGCCGCGGGTGCAGATCTGGGTGGTAGTTTAGATGTTGACATCTAGATGTCAAAATGTAGATGTTAATGAGGTCTGGAGATAAAAAAGGTTTGGAGATAGTGTCCCACCTTGAGAAAATAAGAACTCCTGTTTTGAACAGTTGTTGTCTGGATGTGGTGTTTTCAAATTTTGTGAAATCTCTTCGTCCCTTGATGCAGTTGCTTATAAATTTCTGTATTCACAGATTATACTGTTAACTGGGGAACGCAGAAAAAGAATGTCTCCATAGATCATTCTTGCTCGTTTTGCATGCACATTTCTGTCCCTTTTTTCTGACAAATGAGTGCCAACTGACAAATCAAAGCAGTCAAAGAAAGGTTCTCAAAATGACAGTTTGAGTTTTGTCAGAACCAAGCGTAGAACACTGCAAGCTATCAATGTTCAGAATACACCAACAAAACACAAATGCAGCTAGCATTCTCGCAGACTAAGAGCCTGATATAGGACCTGACTCAGTAATCGACCAAAATCAGAAGGTTCTTGTTTTGATTATGTTTTTAACTGCTACAGGGATGCACCATTTATATGCTGATGCGGATATGCGCTGCATCTGGAATGATCGGTCCACAAGGTTCGTTCATGGAAGTCGACTCCTTCGACTTACGGACTTATGGGGGTAACTAGATTTGTGAGACGTACAACTTCAACTACAACTTCTCTACTGCACTCCACTCTAATGGATGATTATTTGCAGGGCTGACAAAATTCAGCACCTTTGCCAAAGGTGCACGAAGTGACTCAAAATCTTTTGCCACGACCGGGATTTGAACCGACTCTCTGCCACACTCGCAATCCGAAGTCCGCGACTTAGACCACTCGGCCACAACGCTTCGCCATGCAATGAACATAGTTTGGAAGGGCATATTTAAACGTGCAGACGCACACAGAATGTGCTGTCATAATTGAAATCTGTAGCTCAAAGGGGTGATCTGTGTGCAGTTTGAAATATTAAACTGTGCAGTTGTCAATTTAAGTGTCAGCACCCTCCTGTTCGTGAGTTCTGCACGAGAAGGAGCGAATCGTCTCTGTCAGCACCCCCCCCCCTTAAGAATTACTAGGCTATTAGCTCTGGAATGTTTTATTTGCGTGTCTGTCGTTGAAAGAAATTTCATGCATTGTACATTAATTTATATTCTCTATTTTGTTCTCAATTCCTTGTCATCTAACTATCTAGGCTACACCACGAGTCAAGACACCAAACTCACGGCAGTAACTTTAACCATTTTCAAAATTCTTTCACTATTATTAAATGGTTTCACTATTATTATATAGCCATACATGGCAGGCCACCAAAAATATTAAAACTTTCAATGCCTATAACCATTAACAAAAAAGGGCTTCATCAAATTTGTTGCATATTTTTCGAAACACTGTACTCATAGATGAAAACAAAAAAACAATTGAAATAAAACATGTATATACGTAAAGTAAAATAATTGAATGATGTAATCTTACACATAACAATAATATAAATCTTGCACTAATATTGAATGAACTTTATTCGTTATATCTGCATGTGGCTTGTGGCGTCTTGGTGATTCTCTCTATAGGTCCTGGCTGATTTGATTTGGTTTCGTGTCAGAGTTTAATTCGTATTCTCTTTGCTAGCATTGTTTAGATCTTGTGCAGGCTATCAAATTCATATTCTCAATGCCTACCGATTATTTTTATTTATTTTTATTTTTACACGCTATTCTTGAACAGTTCTTTTTGCTAAGTTAGTTTTTTTTTTTTAACTTTCTCATGACTTAAGAAATATTGTACTAGTAGGATGTCCTAAAGTTTACTCTTACAGGAACGCTTAGTCCTTTCTTTGGCATTCTTGTGTCATTTGACAATCTGTTTGTTTGTCATTGGACATGTGTTGATGTACATTGAAGTGATGCAAAAAAAGAAAAAAAAAAAAAAATCATGTCATTAGCGCGCATCTAGACATTTGACGATTGTCTAATATCTAGAACTTTTTCTGTAGTTTAAGGATCGTGCGTAGTAACAAGACTATTAGAGTCCAGTTCCGTAGACTACTAGAGTCCAGTTCCATGCAAGAAAGCAGGCACAAAACCACCCCCCATTCTTTAGTTGCCTTTAACGACTCGCCCGGAAAGCTGAGAGAATTCAACACAGAATTTGCTTGCAGCCAATTCTTTGTTCTCTGACTTGCAAGGGGTAGCGATTTAACCTAAGTTTGACACTTATTAAAGCTTAAGTGTAGCCTAATCATGGTGTTTGCTTCAGGCATACAGTTGCACTATCAGAATGGTGAGACGATTCGGACCTACAACATTGAGAATATGGACAGAATATATGTCTACCCCAGAGAAAAAGCTCAGGGCACTGCGCTACAACCACAGCTGATGTAATTTTAGTAACGTAATTTAAGAGTTTTTGATCAGACATTGAATTCATTTTTCAGCCTACAATTAGGCCTAGAGGCCACCGAGACACAATATTGAAGAACTGAATTGGTTTACCAATATTTAAAACAATGACTATCAATTATATATATATCAAATCAAATACTTAATTTAAAATAATTTTCGATGTCAATGATGACTATTATATATTATTATCAGATTAGCACAACATTGATTTTTTTACAACATTTTCTGTGTGTATGTGATAAAGATGTCATATTTATTTGAAAAAGAGTGCTTATGAATTTAATTGTTTGAAAAGAATAATTTTACAACCTATACAATTTTATCCTTTGAGCTCCAAAAATTTTTTTGTTTGTTGTTTAACAGCACAGCAGCACATAAGGGCCATGTTAGTGCCAAACAAGATAGAAATTATATGAAAATTTGCTCACACGTGCAAAAGCATGAGCAAGACTTGATACAATGAAGTAAAAGCAGTGATGTTAGGTCTTGGTCTTGGCCTGAGGCCGGCCTTAAGGCCGGAAGGCAGTGGCCTTGGCCTTGCGACTCGAGACCCTGGCCTTGGCCTTGCGACTCGAGACCCTGGCCTTGAGACTCGAGGCCTTGGCCTTGAGACCTCGGCCTTGGCCTTGAAGGCAAGGCCTAGGCCAAGGCCTTGCATGATAGGATGAATTTATTATTAAGTTGAAGCACACATATCATGTGCTACAATAAGTAAGCGTGCATGATTTTTTAAAGATCTACAGTATGAAGAAAAAATTAAAGTAGTACTTAATGGGATGTTTGATAGATCTACTAAAGAGATGTTAGACACCTCGATATCCTTTTATCTTAAATCACTAGCACTATACGTCAGTCCTGATTTTAGTTTTAGTTCAAGACTTCGAAAGAAAATAAGACTACGAAACAAATTAAGACTAGGAAAGAAATTAAGACTGAAACAAATTAAGACTAGGAAACAAATTAAGACTAGGAAAAATCATCTTGTTCGGCAAGTCTGGATTGATTTTGTGCCAAAGAAGCTGATTTTAAATTAATCTCACTTGCAAAAGTGCATAAATGAATTTTTACAATAAATTCAACAAAGCTATTAATTGTGACCACAGCAGACATAATAACGTCACAACATTCGACCTCAGGCACATCTCTTCGTGCAATCTTCTACTTTTCAGCATTGATTCACATCTTCAAGATTTTTGGCAAAAGAGCAACTTTTAATCTCAATGAATGTTCACGATTTCAATCTAAAAATTTGGAATTATTTTCTATATTCGCTTTAATAGTTATGTCATCCTATTGATGCTTTAAGTAACCAAATACTACAGGCTACAGGTATATATTATTAGACGTTTGTCAGCTTGTTTTTCAATTGCAGCTACATTGAAAATTTGAAGTTAGCGTCTTCATTTAAGATAACTTCATCCACCGTCAAACATCCCCGAACTGCTAACTTTGAGGTGCCGCACTTGTCACTGGGTGAACACCGACTTCGTGATTTGTGATATCACAGCCTTGTGATAACTGAAACGATGTTTACTTTTAATGATAAAAAATGTTGGTTTTTTACTTTTCAACTTATAGTAGTTTATAGTATGACAATGATTGTGGTGTTGGATACAAAACACATGGATTTTGTTACAAGTTTAGTTGGCTTTATAGCAGTGAAAATTTGTGTAAAATTTGATAGACATTTGACAGAGTTACAGTCGTGTCTTCAAATCCTTGTGTTCTTTAACTATGGTACGGTACTGAATTAGCGTAGACGGTGATTGAGAAAAACGGGAACCGGTAGAATCATCATTATAACTCAATCAATTGCCAATCAATTTACATGAAACTTGAAATAGTAATGCCAGAGAGATTTGCGTATGAATTATGAATTCATTATAATCGGAAATCTCTCTGGTAGGCTATAAATCAAGACAGTTTGTGTTCAAACTGTCCACCATTAGCTGCTACACACGCACGAAGCGAATCAATGACGAGCTGGTTCAGCTTCTTCCACTCATCCACGATGCGCTGTTATGGTTAAAAGCAAACTGTAAGGAAATCCAAATAAATATTTAACGAGCAGCGATACAATGCCAATGCCTATGACGTTAAAAGTTTAATCTAAATTAATTGGCAATTGGTTGAGTAATAATGATCACTCTACTGGTTTCCGTTTAGTTCTTGGTATTTTTCTTTGGCCTTGGACTGGGCCTTGGCCTCAGGCCGGCCTGAGGCCAGAAGGTAGTGGCCTTGGCTGTGCGACTTGGGGCCCTGGCCTTGCGACTTTGAAAAAATCCCGGCCTTGGCCTTGCGACTCGAGGCCTTGGCCTTGGCCTTGCAACTCAAGGCCCTGGCCTTGGCCTTGCAACCTCTGGCCTTGAAACATCATTGAGTAAAAGCAGTATCAAACTACACAAATAAAACACAAAACCTTACGTAATAGCAGTACACTATTAAAATCTTTTATACAATTCATTCTCACGTAAATAGACTAATACTTTAAAAGCAGGGATGTTACTAAAAGCTCCTTCAAAGAGCCGATATCAAAGTACATGTACTTCTGTCGAGTCAATGCAAACTCCGGACACTTTAAAAGTACTAAAAGCTAAGTATACGCTCCACTGAGAGGGGGCTCAAACGACAAAAACTGACCGGATCCGAGCCGCTTGTGATTCTGAGCGACACCTCAAACCAGTCCATGTTGAGCACACGGACATAGTCTGCAGCAAAGTGATTATAACGAATCATCATCGAATAGGATAGGATACATCTGTATTGACATAATGTCAAAAGCATAAGGTTTACAGCAAGCAAAGCAAAATACATACAAAAAATTAAGTTCTGCTGATGCATGATGCAAAAGGTAGTGGCAAAATCAGTATGATTTGTTAGAAAATATTCTTAGCGAAAGTATCAATATAAATTTCACGCTATCTAGACACTACTTTAAGGCATGAAATTTTTGTGTGCATGTATTTTTGGCAAATTTACCGAATTGGTAAAACTCACTTGTGTGAAATTAACGCAGCAGCAGCGATATATAATACACAGTTGGGGAAAAAACACTTGTTGATATGACTGTGCAGAGAAAGAAGAACTGGATTGGGCAATGGGCGTGTAGTGAGAGGAGAGGGATTGGTGAGCGAAATGCTGGAGGGAAAAATTAAGGGCAAGAGGACGAGGGGAAAGAAGCAAATAGGAATAATAAATAAATTACTGAAAAGGAAATAGTATCAAAGCACGAAGAGAATGGCAGAGGACCGCTAGTGTGGAGAAGTTGGATGCCAGGGACCTGCCGTTCGGCAGTGCTTCATGCTCACTCACTTTTGCGCAGTTCGACTTGAGCAACATCGACCTTGTCGGACAGATACATGGCTGAGTCGTTGAGCAGAAATCTGCAACAGAAAGAGCATCGTTGAAGATACCTCTAATGACTTTTTAAGAGTAAGGTGCTGAGGCATCGTGGTTTAGGCATCAGACGCGAGTCAGAGAGACCCGGGTTCAAGTCCCGGCGCCGGCAACTAAACCATTGCATTGCAGGCCCTTCTGCAAAGCTGTTCAACACACAAGTGTCGCTAGCTGATAATCATCGCCAGCTGATGACTACCGCGACAGGATAATCTACAATTCTGGTTGGTAACAGAAAGTGCAGCTGGGAATAAATCACGCTCTGACTTCCTTCAGAGAATCTCTCTATACCTGTATGAAAATTGGCACTCTGACCTACACCGTAGTCATTACGCAGGGTCATTATCACAATAAAATTATTTAATTTATCCCTGAATCTCTTTAAGATGTTCAAAAAGCTTTATGTAAAACATTAACCCCTAGTCGGATATTTTTGTTGAAATGGACTTTGCAACTTTGTGACTTTGCGACTGCAATTATACTTAGCAAAGCATCCACTTTAGCCTCCTCCTCGACACGCAGCGAGCCTCGACGAGTCTGTCTGGCATGGCGCTATTTTGAAGCCTTTTCATAATTTT
>JAQIWG010002992.1:0-18937 GCA_034695025.1 Chamaedrilus cognettii
GGTAGATGCAGCTGCATTTGATGTTAGAGTTGACTGGCTAGTGGTAGGTGCAGCTGTACTTGTGGTAGGTGCAGCTGTACTTGACGTCATTGTCATACTAAAGGTTGGTGCAGCTGTACGTATGTTCGGTGCAGATGTACTTGATGTTAGAGTTGTCTGGCTGGTGGTAGGTGCAGCTGCACTTGGTGTCAGAGTTGTCTGGCTAGTGGTAGGTGCAGCTGTATTTATGTTTGGTGCGGCTGGATTTGTGATAAGAACAGATGCACTGGTCGCTGGTGCAACTGTACTTGTGGTCGATGCAGCTGTACTTAAATTCAGCATCGAAGTAGGATCCGCCGACGTCACTGTCATCAAGTTCATTGCCGAGGTTGCTCTTATGCTTGACTCGGTCGTCACACTGCTAGGCACTGATGTCGCTGCCGCGCTGCTTTCTATACTTGTTGCGCTTGTTACAGCGCTCTGTACACTTAACAGACTTGTTTCAGCGCTTGCTGCATTCGTATAAACCGCAGCAACACTTGTGTAAACCACAGGCACGCTTGAATAACCAGCAGATGCGCCGGTATAAACTGCAGGCGTGTTTGTATAAACCGCAGATGCGCTTGTATAAACCGCAGACGTGGGTAAAGTCTGAGTTCCACCACTAGTGACACTACTTGCACTAAGTCCTTGCGTCACAGAAGCGCTGGTCACTGGTGAGCCGCTTGTAGCTGGAGGCATCCCTGATGTCATTGCTGAAGTGGCACTGGTGACCGGCGAGCTTTGCGATGTTGCAGAGGTTGGAACACCAGGGGGCGTCGTTGTGCCCGTGCTTGCTGGAACTGTTCCATGCGAAGCAGGGGGCGTGGCTGGCGATTGACTGGTTGGCGAAGTCGAGTTCTGATTGGTTGCTGTGTATCCTGGATCGTTTTGTGATTGGTTGGAGCTCACTGGACAGCACACAGCTGAAACGACAACAACATTATGAGCAGAGGCATCAAATATTGATATGTCAATATGTATCAGTGGTTGAGGAGTAACTGTGCTACCATCTTTGCTAACTGGAGACATTCACAAATGCTACATTTCCGACCAAATAAAAATTGCCATGAATTGCATAAAACTCAGCATTTAAACATAACATTCAAAAACATCTAAAAGTTTAACAGATAGTTCATGTTTCGCCAGGTACTGCGCAGAAAAGACCATTGCACTTTAAATATTAGAACGTAAATTCATGTTATTATAAAATATGACCTCAAAATCGTTTTTTGTCTTTTAAAACGTCAGAATGTATTTTGTAGCAGGAAAAAATCAGAACAAGCAATTTAATACTGCTAAACATAGTTTCTACTGATTCACAGAACATTTAATTTATATGTCGGACGTACCCTGTTGGATGTAAGAGAGTGTCATGTGGTCAACCATGGGGCCGTTGGTCATTTTCAGGTAGTAGTTACCAGCAGCGCTAGAGTTGAGCTGAAGAAACAATGTGTTCGCCATCTCAACTGGTAGAGCAATGGTTACTTTGCCAGGGGAGTTGGCGGAACTAGTCAATGAGAGAACTTGGTAGGACACCTGCAGGGATTACAGAGATTTCACAACTAATTGAAGTCCTGGCTAGCGCTACAATAGCAATACGTCAGAGTATGTTCACTTATTCAAGGTGTTCTTTTTCATTTCGGTATGTTGCTTTTTGCATGCGTATGTGTTTTCTCTACTCTTATGAGTGAATAAAAGTTATTCATAGCCTAGATCGTGGTGGGCGCAACTGGATATAAATATGCAGAATCAATATGCTTTTTGAGGGCAGAATAATTTCACAGAAAAAATGAATGCTTGGTAAATTATTGCCAAAAGGAGATTAGCAATGAAGAACCAAAACCAAAGTTTACCAACCAGGTCAAAATCAAAATCAAAGTCAATTCCTATCAAACTATCATCCTTTGAGACGCAGCGTGAACAGACAGACCTAGAGTTACCTTCAATTAAACACTTTACAAACAAAATAATGATTATGAAACATGTATGACGTCATCAATTGGTTCATTGCAATCTGCAACGCGGCGATTCAGAGTTTTCAATAACAAACGATAAGATTTTCCTAAGATTTTCTTAATAACTTCTTAAGATTACAATTTGCCTAAGATGTTTTGAGAAACAGGCTCAAATGAATACTGCAAAACACGACATTTTCGCGCATGTAATTTTGGCACATTTCACGATTTGGACTAATTTGTCAAAATTACATGCAGTAAAAATAAACCTGTGAAAGCTCTTATAATAGGCAGTCCTCAAAACGCTCCAATTAAGTGCAGCTAAATTTATGAAAGGCAAAACCGCCAAAATAACATGCAGAGAAAATTTCATGTTTTACAGTAAATTTTATTTTGTTCAAACAGCATGCCTGCTTGCAAAAGAAACACCGCCATGCAGCAACTCACTTACCACAGAGTTGAGGAGCCAGACTCCCAGGTCCAAGATGGAATCAAGGGGAGCGGCTGATGTTGGCGGTAGGGTAGCGGGGGCGACCCATGAGCAGTTGTCTGCGAGGTAGAGGGTCACGAAGACAAGATCCCCGCTGGGGCTCAGCTCTCCCCCGCTCTGGGGGGCGGACCCGTTGAAACATTCACTGGGCGTGAAGTCTCCCGGCTGGCAGCAGTGGGAGGGGGGGGTGTCGGGGGTGTTGAGGAAGTAATCCGTGTCCAGGCATCCTGTTGGGACTGAGAAGAAAAAGAGAGTGGAATCACACGCTGCTTCTTGCAATGTAATGCTAATGGATTAAGAAAAACAAAACTACTGAATCCAATTAGCTTTCATAATGTGTCATTTTTCATACACAGCGTGCATATCTATATTTATCTTTATTTCATCACGAGTGATAGTTTGTAAAACGATGAATCAACAATATTTTATAAATTAAATCGATCTCCTAGTCTAAGACATTGTCGGGCAAATCAAGCTCCAGTGCACGCGCATCAAATAATCAATCTTACTCGCGGATATAATGCTCGCGTTCAATGAGCAAATTGATGTTAAGCAATAGTAATTATTTTAATGGTCATAATTTAAGGTTTAGGACATGTTATGCAAATGGCATTGTAGTTTCTTTTCTAAAGCGATCATTATAACTATTATTATTAGTAATCGATTGCAAATAGAAGATCGATATAAGTAGCGTACGTTGTGTAAGACTGATGGTGGTGAGCGCGAGTCCTGTGACGTAGTTAGCCTGTGAGGCCGGGACACTCACGGTGACGTTAGTGACGTACTGACTAGAGTTGAGCGTAAACGCGAACAGAAACGGATTTAACACCGGAGGCCGTTCTGCGTACACCTTACGAGCAAAACAAAAATAAATTATTAACAATAGGGCCAAATTTTTCAATCGATAATTTTTGAACGATCTTAGATTTTCATATAACTCACAAATAATAGCGAGCTATTTGAATATTTAATATGATCGGTCCAATTGACATGACGTTATTTTTGTTCTGTGACAAAATAAAACCAAATAAGTATTGAATAACTGATCCTAAGGGCCAGCACTGTTGCTCGATCGAGAGTTATTTGAATTATCTCAGCTTTATTTCAGAACCGCCAATAATAGCGAGTTATTTGAATATCTGCGATCTAATTTGCGCGATCTGACTTGGTCGAGACGTCACTTTTGTTCTGTGACAATTAAAAACCAAAAAGCGCTCTATTGAGCCACTGGTCTAGGTTTGACTATTTTTTGTCTCACCACAAATGTCATCGTCACAAAGTTTTGCCAATTTAATCACTCAAGTTACTCATTTCGATAGACTGCCTAAGATACAACATTCATATTCTTCACAACTACCGTCAGCTGAGAAGGTGTCGAAGGTGTTAGGTCGAGTGAAAGTTGTAGATCAAAGACTCCGTTGCACCCTGAACACATGAACTGCCCCCCGACCATCAAACATGGCGCATCGAAATTTATCGTCCACCGCGGCACAAGGGTCTGCGCCACTGACACTGCCAACGAACCGGGGGTTGCGCTGTTTGTCGACGTGCCAGACGCTAGCTGCGAGGTTTGAGGCGAGCTCTGATTGATCGTCGCGGGTTGGGAGGGAGAAACGGTGGAGGTCACAGTTGTTGTTGGAACAGTCGGCTGATCAAAGATGTCGATTGTAGCGTTGATGATCACGAAGAGGGATTCTAAAAAAGCAGACACTTTTCTATGAATGCTTCTGTAAATTTGATGTACAGAAATCGGCAGGGAGTGTGAGGCACAAACAAAAGCTTAAATGCGCAATTTTTATCGCTCATTTAAAGGCATGTTTGTGTGTTTATTTTTTGTAGTTTAGTTTAGGACCGTGTGTAGCACATTAAATGCATAAAGGCATTTAGGCATATAAGGCATTCATTTAAAGGCATGCATGCGCATCTTTAGCATCCTACTATTTAAGAAGAAGAAATTTATGCACACACTGAAGGAATATAAATAGAGACAATGGAATGCACATTAGCACAAGAGGTTAAAGGCACCGAACTGCGCAACTCAAATATGTTCAAGTCATTATCAGTTTCAGCAACAATTCTCACTTACTGCTCAGCGTGTAGGTGAAATTTTGGAGCGCGCAGTCGTTGGTTGCTTGTGCCGCACTTTTCAGGCCACATTGTGCGATCAGCAAAACTATCGAAATAATTCCTAAGAGCGCCGTTTCCTGTCGAAAGACGCCTCCATACCCTTTAACCGCTGCAGGCTCTGAAATGCAAAATATTGCAAATCATGTTGAGGAAGCCGAAATAAAAAAAGTTACTTGCTAGAGTAATGTTTCATAACAGTGTTGTGAGGCTGAGCTAAACAGACTAAGAACACACAAAAAGAGATAGTCATTAGGGGCCTTCATGGAGCTTGAATCGGTAATGCATGGTAACCTTCATGTATAGGCCTACGATCGCACTGCAGGCCTATCGTTTTCCCACAAATAGATACATGCAGCGGTCAAGACTCTTCGCATATTAATGGGCCTACGAAGATCAAAAATAATACATCAGACCCGTGAATAATTAACCGAATTTCGAAACACTGACACAACACAAGATCACAACACTGCGTGCTGTAGGCAGGCCTAGCTACAAGTCTAAAGTACTCGTTCCTTACTCATCACAGCCGAGTGATGAACCCGCCATCAGCGCTGAGCTCTTCAGTCATGAGGTTCAGAGATAATCCACGTCCGCATCGTTTCACATGTTACGAAATCCGCCAGGTTGCACAACGTTACGCTTCTAGCCTAATAGGCTATAGGCTAATAGTTCAGGCTTATAATGCTCTTGGTATGACATTGCCTATAGGGATCCCAAGCATGCTCGCATAGTCATTGCGTCTTCATGTATGATAGGTTGACGGCCAAAGGCTATAGCGGTAGGCCTATAATGTGTTCAATATTAGGGGAGGATGGTGGATGAAGGTGGCAACGACACGGTAAACCTAGGCTATCGAATTAACGATACCGAATGCGTACAATTTGCATACGCGGATCAATATAAATTTAGGCAAAATGAAAAAACGCCACGATTTTAAAACTTAGATCATTAACTTTGAATACAGCAGCAATAGGCTTTGCCCAGTGGATTGCTTTAATCTGAACGAATTGGATCCTACTCTCCTACTCTCTCCTCTTGGATCCTACTCTCTTACTCTCTCCTGTTGGGTCCTGCTCTCTTACTCTCTCCTGTTCGATCCTACTCTCTTACTCTCTCCGGTTGGATCCTACTCTCTTACTCTCTCCTGTTGGATCCTACTCTCTTACTCTCTTCTATTGGATCCTACTCTCTTACTCTCTCCTATTGAATCCTACTCTCTTACTCTCTCCTATTGGATCCTACTCACCTACTCTCAATAAATCAATTTAGGCTTGCCTACCATTATTAAGGCTGTTGTTTTGTTCTCGATATAAAGCAGTCATTGCAAGCTCTGGCCAGGAGCCCTCTGATCAGTCTGTGCGCACAAACCGCGCATAAGAGGCGCCTGATGATTATATTGTTAATGCTAAAATTCAATTGTGAGTAACAGGGGGCGCTTTTCTCCCTTCCCAACCCCCGCTGGCGCGCCTGTCCCCAGTGCCTCCGAGTGCAGTTACTACGGGCGTACGTGAACTCTTTAACGCTCCGCTGGTCTCTCGCGACGCTCTGCCATGTTAGCTAAGACGACAACGCGCAGTAACTGCGCTCAGATCGCGAAGTGATTCATTTTGCAAGTGGGGAGGGGGGAAGGGGTGGACAGAAAATTGGTAAAGAGAAAATAGCTGTGCAGCAAATCAGTTAGTGAGAAGAAATGTGCCGTTAGAATCATCATTAGACGAAATTGACAACGGGAAGTTTCTCTTTCGATTATCTTGGTAGGAAATTGTCTTCCGAGGGAAATCATCTTCTGAGGAAAATTATCTTCTGAGGGAAATTTCACTTACGCGAATTTAGGTGGCATTTGCCCCCACGTATCTTAGACACCTTGCCGTTGAAGATTATGCCTACGCGACACACAGCGCGCCGTATTATGAGTACAGTCAGCGCCGCCGGTGTCGTTGCGCGGAGTTACACCCAAAGACAGTGCTACGAGATTATATCGGTCAGGCCCGCGCCGAGCATTACATGCTGGCCTAGACTCCAGACTAACCCGCACGACTGCGTAGTAGGCTATACTAGGAAGCTAAATGGTGGAATAAACCTTGAGAGTATAAAACACATTCTGACTCTGATTTTTTCCCTAAAACTCACGTTGGACGAAAGGTCTTGTTGTGGTAGACAATTAACGAGCGAGCAACAGACAAAGATCTAGAATCATTATCATCGAAAAGCTTCAGAATTTATCGTGCAGAAAGTTGCAGTTTGACCGGCTGATAAATTATGATTGTTGTCCATCACTCAAAACCTATTTTTGAAAATATCACACACGCAATGACAACGATTTGTGAGGCCTTAGAACAATGCTCAGTTATAGAGGCTGGGAAACATCAAACATAACATTTATAAAGTAACATAAATAAAGTATCCGCGCTGTATGAAGCACTGTCCTTCAAATGATCACTCATAACGTGGAGTAGTACAAAACTACTACCCAGCAACATCTAGCACAATGAAAAAATGTGATTGGTCAATGAAGTCATAAGAAACTTGAACCATCGGCTTCACACATGAAGTGTGTTCACAGTAAAGTGCATACGCAACATAGTCTAGTGAAGCATGTGAAACGGTACGCAAATAAACCGATCTGACAACCGTCCATAGGCCCCATCGCGAGCAAAAAACCTCCACTGCCCCCCCCTGCCCCAAGATAACCACCTATGCCCTAAGTCTTAACGCCCTCCGGATCTGTCCTATGCCCCAAAGCCTCCACCATTCCCGAAGATCTTCGCCTATTTCTCCAAAAACCCACTGCCCCAGGATTACACCCAAGCCCCCACTGCCCCCGGGATCACGCCCAAGCCCCCACTGGCCCTCTGGATCATCCCCAGGCCCCCCCCCCCCCCCGTTCAAAAGAAGTATTCCCTCGCGTTCTGCACGTCCGGCTGCTTGTTAGCCCCCGACGCGAGCGCAAAGTCTGGGTTGTCGAAGTGGTGTGCGTCCTCTGCCTCGAGCGTGTGGTACTCGCGGGTGTGCCGCACCCAGTAGACGAGCGACATGACGAGCACCGTAAGGACCAGGAGCAAGGCGACGATCAGACACCCTGGATAGATGCACACAGCACAGAAATACAAGCCTGGAGCGCGCATGCGTAATGCTTTAAAATAAAGGATCTTTGCAGTTAAAACGGAAGTTAATTTTAATTACGGATAATATTTATTAATTATTGCAATTGGTGCATGGAGGCCATGACGCTGTAAAGCTTGCACGCCGTACAATGTACGATGTCTTGCAATGGTACGTGCAGCATTGTAATGTATAAAGTAAAATTATAACAAAGTATAAAACAAAAAACAATGCAAGTTTTTACCTGCAATAAGCGCAATCTCGCTGGGGGTGAGTTTTCCAAAGTCGTCGAGGTTGGCGGGGGGGCTGGTGGTCCAGTCAGGGTTCATGGGGGGGGTTGGTCTGAACTCGGAGGGCTCCGGTTTGTTGGTGACTTCTTCGAACCCACACATGTCCTCTTTGATGTCTCCTAATTGGCGGCAGAATAATCTCAATGCCACTACAACGCCCTAATTTGCATATTACTCCTTTTTCGCTCACCGGCACATCGTAATTTTAGGATTCTGTCTCATAGCATGTTTCTCTTTGCGTTAAAATATTTAAGACATTGACTTCTCGCTGTCAGCGCCAATAAAATATGTCAACGTGCATTTGATTTATTGAATTGCATTAATTTGAATCGAATTATTAGCCAGGGGGCTCATTCACGTAGATATCTTATGACAATTTTAGTCGTAAGATTGTCTTAAGAGAATCTTTGGCAAATCTCATCTTTTTTATTGGAAACTCCGCACGGTCGCGCGCGAACCGTATGATGACGTCACGGCGGTCGGCGATTGGATTTTAGTTGTTTTGAATTTCAGTTAGGATAAGATTTCAGAAAATCTTTACAAATGTACGTAAATGAGGCCCCAGGCCATTGTCAAGCGTGCTAGATGTAAAGCTGCTTCGTGTGCAAGCAACTGACAACCAAAATCTGTGACGTCACAAATTCACAATGTATTTAAAACATATCATGATCCATGTTTGCAACCTGAAACGTGATGATAGATGGAGAAATTGAGACATACTATTAAGAATAAAATCATATAAGAATCATGTTATAGTTAACACTGAAGCTGCAGGGAAAGTATCGAGACCTGTTGTGTTGACATTGCTTGGTCGTGGGTCCTGGAAGACGCGCGAGATTGGGAAGAGATTGTCAAACTGGGCGCGGAACAGGCAACCTTTGAACCCATCACCTGGGGGCGTCGTGTCTGCGCAGCAAAAATAACATAAACGATAATATAAAGGATCTCTTTTGAATAAAGTATGGCCACCCGCATACAAGTGATCCTGGAGAGCACCGGTGCAGTCCGCTGGTAAAAAGAGTTTAATCGGCTGTCGCGGAGTGTTTGCGCTCACAGAGGCAAGGTTGTATCAGAGCCACAAGGGCATTTCTCGATCGGAATATTCTGACATCAAACGCGCTCACCGATAATGCTATATAGATTACCTTATAACGCCAGTAATCAAACGGTCCACTGGAAATTTGCAGAATCTTTTACTCCTGCCTAGCCGGCATGAATCAGCAAAGCATCACCGAAATCTGCCCGATGAAAAACAGCAAAACAAACGCAATCCTGCTGCAATATATATATTTTGTACTATTGCAAATCAATGAACACTCAATGAAATTATAAATGACAGCAAAGGGAATCAGAAATAAATAAATAACCAATAAAATCAACACCGTTTCTGCCGAAGTAGATGTACTGCGGGTTGTCGAGGCGCGTATCGGTGTTGGGCGGTAGGTTCCAGGTCTTGATGGCCGGCGGATAGTTATCCACCTGAAAGCGAGGGCGTATACACATCAACACAGATCACAAATATGCAGAATAGACTAAAATCTAGTCCAATGGAATTAGCCTATATTATAAGCTGCTTTGTTTTCATTTAATCTTAAAATCAATCATATTCATCTAACGGATTTTTCTTTTCAGATTATTTAGAAGTGACGACAACACCACTATTAATTAATATGCAGTGTCCAATCTGATATGGCACCAGTCCAATATGCATGTACCACCATTAGGGCAAGCACAGCATATAGAAAATATTGAAGAATGCTGAAGAAATCTTAAAATTTAACTTAGTGATCGAAGTAACAAGCTAGGTGTTTCAATTCCCATTCCGTTCTGTCTCAGTTACTGTGGTCCCATATATTTCAAAGGGTTACACAATGTAGGTTTGACTTGTGTACTTTAAGCGTGACGGTGCGACCCTTGTTGGAGCGCTTCACGTTGACGACGTGCTGCTGGTTGTTGCTCAAGTCGACTTCCTGAATATTGGTGTTGACCTCATCCCGCTCAAACCCCACGTCTATTATCACTTTCACCCCACCTACAGCACAGCGCGCGCTGATCAACGATCTTAATGTCAGCACAGCGCAGGTCCACGTTCTCAATGTTTGTATTAATCTCGTTTCATTCAAACCTTTTCTATCTCTGAAAAAGCATTCCGAAACGAATACAAAAAATCATCCAAAATTAAAATTCACCATCATAATCAACACAGTTTTTCTCATTATTTTTTCCATGCTACAAATACAGCACAGGTTGACGTCTGCGGCCACGGACACACGCCCTCACACGCCCTCACACTCCCTCACGCGCCCTCACGCGCCCTCACACTCCCTCACGTGCCCTCACGCGCCCTCGCACGCCCTCACGTGCCCTCACACGCCCTCGCACGCCCTCACGTGCCCTCACACGCCCTCGCACGCCCTCACATGCCCTGACCGACCTAATCGCATGTAGTCGCAGTCAAAAAATCGCAAATCGCAACGTCGCAAAGTGCATTTTAACTAAAATATCTGACTAGGGGGGTTAAGGTGATGACGACATCTGTCCAGATAAATAATTAATTAATTCAACCAATAAGAATAATAGAACCAGCTGTACGCACCGTTATTGTTCACCTCGACAGAGATGTACTCTGGCTTGGCCGCTGCAAAGTTGTTACGCAGGTACATGAGGATGCCCTTCTTCTCCTGCGTCGAGAACCCGATGATGATCTGCTCCTCGTCCGTGCTGATCGACCCCGTCTCCTGATCGAACTCGTACCGGATCATGTAGCCGGGCAGCATGTTGACCCCCATCTCTGGATACAAGGGATCATAGCATACAAGGGATCACAGGATACAAGGGATCACAGGATACAATGGATCATGATTGTAGCCGGGCAGCATGTTCACTCCCATCTCTGGACAAAAATAGATCCCAAGGGCTTCACCAAAGTATTAAAAAAAAATCTTTATCCTTAAAATTTCATTGGTAAATTAAGCAAAAATTGTATCATATATACATATAATATTAATGCCTCATTATCACACAAAAGTAAAAAATTAGAATTACTTTCAAATCGGCTTCAGCTGTGCCAGCAAAGGCTCAAACGCAACTCTACACACATAACCACACATAACCCGTATAGGCTGCTTAGAGCTAATGGTTGTAAATCAGCTCTACAAATCGTAATATTTTTTCCTGATATAGAATCTAATTCATCTACACACGTGCAGTGCGTATTTTAAACAGAAGGCCATAAAACATCTATGCAAACAAGACCCACATTTGTAGCTAATGTTTCCTACGCTAATGTATTGTTACGTGACGAGTAATAGTGTGTAGAGTACACTACTAGGGTGCGTAATACTTCGCTTACCCCTGCCACAGTCCCAGCCCCTGTAGGGCGTATAGGCGCAGTCACACTGGTAGTAGGAGTACCACTCGACGCAGATGCCGCCGTTGAAGCAGGGATTACTCTCACACTTTCCGTGACACCCTGCAGTGAGAACAATCGGAATCAAACCGTGACAAAGCACGCGCTCAAACTGGGTGTACAAACACACAACATTAATAACTTATTCATCCATATCACATTAAAGTACCCACGGTGGGTCAAAAGCACGGTGGGCACCTGACATAAATTTTCACCGTAGAATAATGCGTAGAGTTACAAATGATACAAATGTTTTTGAATTTGTGTCGAAGTCAACAGTTCGTTGGTCGAATAACACCAGGCGTTGCGCCTGGTGTTATTTGTTATACAATAAATATTTATATTTAATGCCCCAAAAAATATCTAAAACAATGTCTAAAGTTAAATTTTCTTGCACCATCTGGTATGCATGGGACTGTCTAATATGTGGCAAGGTTAAATAGGGAGTGGGAATTACCCGGAGAAACCCCGTAAGTGACCTCGCCCCGCTCGACCTTTCCCCTCAGGTCCATAATGACCCCATTGACCTGGAGGGCGCGCATGCACCCCACGAACCCATCGCTGTAGTCCACCGCGGCGCCTAGAAAAAAGATAAAAAAGAAAATAAAAAAGCACACAAATGAAGATAGAATTAACCATGCTCTTGAACACAGTGCATATTAGCAGTGACTCTTAAACACTCTACATAAAAACGTGTATAGAATGTCATTTTCGGACATGACAAATTTATTTATACAATTTTTTTGTAGATCATTGAATCAATCTATTGGCAAAAATCCGTAGGACATAGTTTATAACATAATATTCTGAAACTTCTGTGTTCTGAAATTCTCAAACTCTTGAAGACAAAATTTATCCTACCCCAGATATCCAGACTACACACTCCATATTCAAAAATTCTTTATCATTTTCTTAACCATAAATGTGCTGAAATACATAATAACGAGTGGATATTCTAGCAACCTATGACCAGAGGACTGTCGAGGTTCAAAGTCCTGAACGTCTGGTCCGTCGGTTCGTCATGAAAGACCGGGGCCTGCTGGTCAATCCTGAGCACAGCTTGTTTCCTGTTCCTCTCCAGGTGGACCGTGTGCCACTTGTCGTCGTTGAGCGGGTAGGCCGTTTGCTTCTCAAGGGTCTGGATCCCGTTACCGACGTCGAATCGCAGCTGGAGGATGTTACCCACTGGAACACATCAACCAAACTATAGCTAGAAATTTTATGTGATGTTCTTTATATTTATTATGGTACATTCAATTTGTTTTCCTTATCTATTGCATTAATAACACAAATATGATACATTTGAATGATAAGCAAAGTATAAACCAACTAGATTAAGCAAAAGAAGAACACTGTCTTAAAAGGCTTACATGTCTAGCCCTAAACATATCAATATCGGCTTCATATAATGGATTTTATAGCAAAACTATGGCGATGTCCAACAGAGATGATTGGAGAGAGCTCATTCGGCCCCATCGTCACTAGCAGAGCTGACGGATGGATTAAAAGAAAGGAAAGAAAAGACGTACGGAAGAGCCTGAGTTCGATGAAGTCAAAGCGCCCGGTGTTCTGGAGCAGAACTCCGCTCATCGCTGTAGTCCTGAACTGAAAGCGAATGTCACCCGAGGTCGCGGCGTCAAAGGTCGCGAACTCTATCGTCGCGTCCTCCTTGCGGAACGTCACGACATTGTCGAACATATCTGAGCGCATTTGTGCTATTTAGTCAAGACACAGCCTGGCTAACTAAGCAACGAAGCTATTATGTCTCAGCGCAATCCAGCTATTTTATCAAGACGTAATTCAGCTATTTTATCAGAGCACAATCAAACTATTTTGTCAGAGTTTAACCAAGCTATTTTGTCATCGCAAAAACAGCTAAGCTACATAAATTTTGCAGGGAATCTTGATATTTTTTTAAAACATATATTTAGCAGGGAATCTGGATATTTTTTCAAGGCAAAATCCGGCTTTGTGGTCAGGGTGCAATCTAGTTTTTTTTCTAGCGTTTTTCCAGCATTATTTTTCCAGCATTTTTTACCAATGTGTTTTGTCAGAGCGCAATCGAGCAATTTTTGGAGAAAAAGAAACCAAACAGAAAAAGAAGAAGTAGAAGTGTGAAAGTTGAAACAACCGACCATCTCCCTCGCAGCGCAGGGGACCCAGGAGGTGCTTGCCCCACTTCTGGTCGTCCACGGTGCCCGTGTCTCCAAACCTTCGACAGTAAATAAAAATTAATAAATAACCCGATGACGTCCCAAAATGCCGAAACGGACTCTATAAGCTTACTCATTACAAGTACTTCTATTATTATAAAGTAAACACTGGTATGCCTACTATCCATCGTAGGTCAGTATCGTAGGTCAGGTCAACTATTTTGTTTTTCCTACTTGTTGCTTTCGTAATAAATTACTTGACTTGAGGTCAACTCTAAATAACGGTTACAGTAGCCCACAGCTTGACAAGCAACAAATTAAATTCTTCAGTGATTCCATTGACAAATAAAAAAAACTTTTGTTAAAAACAAATAAAAACTTAACACTTTCAAAGGTCTCCAATAATGTAATTAGACGCGAAACTGACTCTAAATCTATTATTATTCTTATTTCTTGCTGTTATACCTGAGTTCCATGACGGGCAGGTCGTCCTTGTGACTCAAAAATCCGTCGTCAAAGACATCTTCCTGCGGGAGTCCTGAGTCGCAGTTGCACTTGTTGTTGCTGATTGCAGTTGAGCTGGACTTGCACTCGTTCTTGAGTGCGCACGAACACATGCTTGACCCTGGCGATGACCCGCCCCAGTATCGCTCGATTAGATTGGTCCGTCCCACCCACCAACCCCAGCTAGGGACGCTTCGGTCAGCGCTGCCTGTGACGATATAGGCCAGTAGACGTGGCTAATTCTCAGCATCTGATTAAATGTAATTGATTAATTTTCAATTTTCATTACGATGTATTTCATTTGCGCTACTGGCGTTTGATTGGTCAATAATTATTTAAATTATTGCCTATATTTGCTTTGATTGACTTACACCTGAAATAAAAAGACAGACTGGAGAACATATACGGTCTCCCTTTTCAAGCAGTTGTATTTCAAAAATTGAACTGATGTTCTTAATTACTTGCGCTCTGTGCATGAAATAAATTTGCATTCGTGCTGCATACTGTGCAAATAATTCTTTAAACCAGAAATATTGTAAGTATTGCACCAATACCCAATCAACAAAAAACGTCCCCGAAAACAATTTACGGCTTAAGATTTCATCCCCTTAGCAAAACAACAATACTCGTAGTAGTTATAAATTTATAATCCATTGCAGTGTCCTAAGATATTGCAGTGTAAGATTGTAGCGTCCTAAGATGTCACATTTTGACCCCAAGGAACTTTATCCAACTCCCCGATGACGTCATCAAACACCGAAACTGACTTTAAATCCATCATCATTATTATTACCGGCATCGGCGAGTAGCTTAGACTGGAAGCAGGTGTACTTGATGTACTGCTCGCAGCTGTAGGCGCGACCAATCAGAGCGTCGAGCTGTTCCCGGTGCGGCGCGTCGTATTTGATTGGTCGAGCGTACGACCCGGGGTCAGCGAACCCATCCACCAAGATCTCCGCCCCCGTGTCGTGGTGGAGCTCCGTGGTGGCGGTCACCTGACCTGTGCCAAATAATGACAGCCGTCACTGATCTGTCCCAGCCAATCAGAACTGTTGCTACCTGGCCTTTGTTACCCACATAAAAGTGTTCCAGAGGTTTGGGATGGCAACAAACAAGAGCTTGCATAGCAAGTTTCCATTAGCAATAGCTAATAACAATTCAATTTCATAGCAATTCAATCCTCATCGTTTTCATTGTCAAGCAGACATTGAATATCTTAGTAAATAGCGTTGCTCATATGTATACACCACAATCATTACCACCTATAATGGGGTATTGATGATATTAAAACGAGAGAACAAATTCTTAACTGAATAATTTCTTATTTAACAGGCGCACAGCAAAATGGTAAAACCATGCAAAAAATTAAATATGGGCATGTCTATGTGCAGAAAAGGTTAAAACTCAGTTAAACACTAGAACTGACAAAGACTGACCCTGAAAGATGCACTTGACAGGGAAGGGATCGAGCAGTCCAGAGTCGTCGAGGTCAATGAAGATGTCCTTCTCTGCCAGCAGGGGGTTGAGCATCAGGGCCTCCTCACACGACACCAGGTACTTGGCTGCAGCGGAGTGATACAAATATATGATTTAATGCCAGTTGCATCGTCTGTGGGAGTCTCCTCATCGAACACAAATTACTGAACAAAAATAAAAAGTCAATGAATCAAAATAATAGAAAAAAAACAGTCCAAAATATAAATATTTGGAGAAAGATTTGCATAAAAACATTATGTTTGAAGTCCGTTTCATGGCCTGTGGGTAGAGTGATATTAAGAATGATTCGATTGTAACAAGGACCGACAGAACTTTGTACAATATTTAGTTCAATAATGTTGGTTTTTTTCCATTTTAAAAGAAGGCAAGTCACACCACACGGTCTTACATTTTTATATCATAACTACTATATGTATATATACGTAATATATAATACACAACTATTAGTAGAGATTAAAAATACAATCTTAAGCTATCCAAAAACGTCTACGAGTCCATTTGAGAGCATTTGGATGGTTATACATTTGTGGCAGACGGCCCCGTCGTAGCCTGTGTTGAGACAGTCGCAGCTGAACGTGGTATAGTCCTGGGAGCAGAGCGCCATGTGCTCACAGGGGTTCGGGTCACACCTGAACCACACCACCACCAGTGTTGGAGGCATACATTGGCTTTGTTGATAATCGACTGTTTAAATTTTTTTTATGATTACAAAGTAGGCCACAATGTATCGCCAAAATAACGGTCCAGCATCATTTATCATTCGCTATACATGTAGAATTTAAAATACATAGCATAGTATGTCTTCAAAACATAATGGATAAGTTATACTATCAAATATAAAAATGTAGTAATGACAAATTCATAAATGAACCTGACAAAAAACAAAACATTACTTTTCAAAATTTGCATTAGACGTCAGTAGAATCTCATTATTCAATCTGTTTGCGATAATTAAAACAAATAAATTATCCTAAGTCTGCATCAAATATCACCCCGCCGGGAGCTTGCCTGTCCTGCACTGAGCACGTTCCGTTGACGACGCCCCCCTTGTTTGACTCCCTGGACAGGGAGAATATTGGCTCCCCCTGAATGGCAATACTTCTCATGCAGCCCAGGAACCCCGTCTCCCCCCCGTCAGCGTCGCCCCCTACCGACAAAATACAACCAGTGATGTTAACGGATTTTCTTATTTGTAAAAATAAATCAATACAAGTTAAGCTTGTATTTTGTAAGGCTGAAAAATTGCTTTGCTCACCAAATCTTTCACTATCTTGGTGGGATTTAATACATTTCATGATCCAACGATAACACCCGTCTGCACACAGATGCTTAGTGCATCTGTGTGCATTAACATTAAGATTAATATTACGATGTAGATGCAGATGCAGATGCCTATGCTTAAGCACACTCAAAGGTAAGTTACACCCTTGTGCCTTAAGATGATGTTTGCTTGTAACGTCATACCGCCGAGGTAGCGTAGAGAATTGTGACGTCATACCCCCTAGGTAGTATTGAGGCCCTGTGGTGAAGGTGAGCTGACGACTGGCGACATCTGGCCTCCCGTCCACCGTCACATTGATCTGTCCGAGCTTGTTGGTCGAGGACGGCTGGATGTCCACGCTGACCTTGTGCCACAGGCCGTCTGTGAAGTAGGCTGCGTCAGCCAGCGGATCGGCTGCAATGTATCGTGACGTCACTATTAGCTAATAGCGGCTGCAATGTATGCAAGACAAAATAATGCAATGTATTGTAGAAATGCAAGGCACGTGACGTCAGTATTGACCAATAACGGCTGCAATGTACCGGCAGTGACGTCACTGTTAGCTATTAACTCTGAACTGGGAGAAATTTCTAGAATTTTCACCGAGAGGCCAACTGTCGGTGTAGTGTTTTTTCATCATTAAAAAAACACAATTTGAATTTGTAATGTAAGCCAAAGTTCGTGTGCTGTGCAAGAATTGAAGAAACTGCCTGGAAGTTGAAACTCCATTAAGTTGAGAGGCTACAATAGTTTCATTAATTTGATATCCAAAAACAGCGCAATATTGAAGCTTGATGTAATAATGTAATAGCCTAATCTGCAAGAATTCAAGGAGAAACCTAATTTGAGTATTACATTATCTAAAATCCCTGTACATACTATTGCGAATCACGTTTGTGATATATTTTTCATTAGGCGCCGATATCTTGTACTCGAGAAGACCCTCGTTGTTCAGCTTGATCTGTTTTGAAAACAAATATCGATGAATTTAACTGAGAAATTTGACATAAAAGCCTAAAAAAGTTAAGATGTTTGGTTATATTTAGGCCAATAAAACGGGCAATAACCAAAAATTGAGGAAACTAACAGCAGCTGCATAAAAGAAAAAAACACTCTATCTCAGTCTAGTTTTTTCTCTCTCAGATTTAAATCAAGAGCACAAATTTAAAATTATTTTCAAAACAAATTTAAATAACTTTTTCGTTAATTAATTCCTGGCTTAAAATCCTCTTTTTACCTAAACAAATTAAAAATAATTGTTATAAAAATAAACAGTTTCGCAGCCCGCAGCAGCAGCGTGCACACCTGAAAGCGTCCGGAGGGGCGAAGCAGGGAGAGAAAAAGAAGTCCGTCGCGGTTGTACGACCGGAAGTCAAAACTGACTTTTAACCACGGCTCCATCGGACGATCAAATACAAGGTGTGCGTCCATCGAGGGAAAGGTGAACGGGATCACTGGGTCACCCTGTAGGTAGAAAACAACTGAATTCATTTAAATTCAATTAGGTATTCAGAATATCTTAAAATGCATAAGTAGGTTAAAAGAAATGATCAAATGAATAAACGAAGCACAGTGTAGACATATTAGAAAAAAACAATTATACAGCCCTATGATCATGAGGGAAGTACTTAATACCTCATTGGTTTTGCTGCATTATAGCGCCCAAAAAATGACGAAAAAGACTTCAAAATAGCGCCATGCCAGACAGACTCGTCGAGGCTCGCTGCGTGTAAAGGAGGAGGCTGGAGTGGATGCTTTGCTAAGCAAAGCCGCAAAGTCGCAAAGTGCATTTTAACTAAAATATTTGGCTAGGGGTTAAAAGAGATTTTATAGAAAACAAAAAGTTCAAACAGCAATAAAACTATGCAGCACATGCACTGGATAAACATAATACCTTGCAGAGAGACATAATACCTAGCGAAAGGAAAATTTGTCTGCAGCCCAGAACTCCTCCAGCGTGCTCTGAGAGGTGACTAAAGATGGCAAATAAGATTCCATGCTTGGCACCTAACTGGACTGAGCTTTGCACTACATGAAGGATGGAAAAACTGGGCCTAAGATTATGTCGAAAAAGAACAAAAAAGAAGTTAGTTTTACTTACGATGCACCCGCCCCCCAAACCCACCCC
>JAQIWG010002993.1:0-18932 GCA_034695025.1 Chamaedrilus cognettii
GGGAGTCTCATCGTGGGAAACGTCCAACCTGTGTTGACACGGAAAAGTGGATGTAAAACGTAAATGATGATGATGACTATCACAAATGTCTTTAAAAGATATTATGCATTGATTTGCATATTGCAATCTATTCCGTATTGTTAGAACGACGGCCATTGTGATGCCCATTCAGAGGCCTTCCACCATCCAATCAGCAAGCACCGGTAGAAGAAACGGATCGGTAAGGCTTCGTTGTATTTTCATCTTTTCATATTTTTGTTTTCATATTTTTGTTTGTAGTCAACTAGAATTTTCCATTCAAACTCCTTCATTTTTCCTGTTTATTTAGCTAATTAAATTCTTTACGGCCCTTCAGCAAGGCAGTTAAACATATAAGTGTCGCTAACTGCCAACTCCGTGCCAGATAGTATTTGTTTGGTTGGCGTGAAGAAGGGCATCCGGCCGTAAAAACTCAGCTCCAGCAGTCCTCATCAGGGTGCAAATGTCTACACCTGTGTGAAAGCATGGACATTAACAGATTAGACGAAGGAAGGCAGTTAGTTTTTTTAGTCATCTAGAATTTTGCAATAAATATCAGTTGAATTTCAGACCCTTCAGCAATTCAGCTATACAAACAAAAATGATAAGCGTCGGTTAGAAATAACAAAAAGATCGTCAAGAATTAAACAAATTTGTCTAGCTTTTTACACGCCATAACTTTAACTTAAAACGTAATGAAAAAGTTTATTGTTAACTGTTTGAATCCCATGTTGTCCCAGATTGCCGACGAGGATTTGGAGATGACGGCCATGTTCAACGGAACGTCTGCCGAGGCCAGCAGGTTATATCTCAGTCTACTCATTAAAAAGTCTCGCGTAAGATACTCGTAGGTTTTGTTTTGTTTAATTTTTTTGTAGCTTAGCGGGTAGCACAGAGACTAGTATATAGTCCAGTTCTGAGCAAGAGAGCGTGCACAGAACCGCTCCCCCTTCTTTAGTCACCTTCTACGACTCGCCCGGGTAGCTTTTTACAAGCTAATTCTTTGTTCCCCGGCCTGCGGAGGGTGACTTCACAAAGACAGGTGATTTGTTTGCATACGCTTGCAAAATTGTTTTATATTATTTAATGCTTTCTGTCGTATTGCCAGGATTATGATGAGCATTGACCAAGAGGGCATCTATATGATCCGACCATCCGATTCTTCCACGTCCACTTCACAGTCTACCTGCAAGGTTAGTGTACCTTGTCACGCTGGTATGGCTGGCGTCAATGACGTATGGTGTCGTATGTCTAACTGGCCATGGTGAGAAAGAGAAGACCCGGGTGGTTTGGACGTGTGGAATGTATGAACGAGGGAGATTGGGTATCAACCTCAGCATCTAGCATTATTGCAGAGGGCAAAGTTGAGAGAGGGAAGGTGAAGAAGGTGCAGAGGAGGCAATATAGAGCGGTATGAAGGAGCTAGGGATGAATAGAGAGATGGCAAGGAATCGGGAGTTGTGGGGGAGTCTCATCGTGGAAAACGTCCAATCTGTGTTAGCACGGAAAAGTGGACATAAAACTTAAATTATGATGATGATGATGACTTGGTAATCAACAAAAGTTTAAGTTGATTCTTGATAGCTTTTCCAACTTATAGAAGATTTGACACCTATGTCATCATTAGTAATTTTTTGTTGTGATTCACTGGCTTAGCGGATGTGAAATCCAGATTTTATGCTAGAAGCCTTGTGATTGGGCCGTCGTCCGCCCTGCTGAGCCCTGCTATTGACCTACATCAATCATCAATTGCTTATCAAATGTTCACTATTGTTTGCGAATGCCTTTCAGACGTTACTCGTTCTTGTCAACTTTCGGCTGTGCAAATATAAGATCTTACAGAACGAGGCAAGAATTTATATTTTTACCTAATTTACGCTATCTACTTAAAGATTGCAGTTTTGTTTTGAGACTTTTCGCATTGTGTTGAACTTCTATAAAGCGTTATCTTTAAAACATATATGTTATTATTGCTTTGACATAGCCCAATACTGTGCTATTTTGGCTACATGACGCTTTTGTGTCCTTGAGCTTAAATACGATACTTCATAATTTAGTCGCATAAATTTATTTTATGTAATTATCAACAAAAAATATTGTCGTGATGTTTATATCTCATTATTTTAATTTTTATTATTATCTCATTATTGTGATAATGAGCTTAAATATGAATTGTCCCTATTTTCAGTGATAAATATGAATTATCCTTATTTTTCACTGAAATTTATTTTATATAATTATCAACTAAATATTATAGGCACACTGTTAGGTCAGGCACATCTTGTGGTGCCATGCTCTGTGTACAGCTTTGTTTGTGTCAAAACTGAATATTATAAGAAGTCAAAATATTTTTTTACTTCAAAAATTTATGATCCATCTTTGTTCTATCTTTTTGTATAAAGACTCTCCTCTATGATCTATCAACTCTGCGTGATGCTTGTATATCTATATTGTATCTGTGCATCTATATTGTATCTGTGTACCTATATTGTATCTGTGTATTTATATTGTATCTGTATATCTATATTGTATCTGTGTATCTATATTGTATCTGTGCATCTATATTGTATCTGTGTACCTATATTGTATCTGTGTATTTATATTGTATCTGTGTATCTATATTGTATCTGTGTATCTATATTGTATCTGTGTATCTATATTGTATCTGTGTATCTATATTGTATCTATTTATCTATATTGTATCTGTGTATCTATATTGTATATGTATTGTATTATTGTAATATTGTATTGTATCTGTATATCTGTATTATATGTTCTGTGATCTATCTTTTTGGATAAAGACTCTCCTAATTTAATTTGATGAGGATCATGTTAACAAAATTGTTGTGTGTTGTTTCACTAGGATAATTTCAAAACTAGGCCTGCTGTTTCCTATACTGCCTATGCATAATTTTACACGTTTTATTACATGTGTTTATTCAAAGCTCTTTGGTTTCAGGACAATTACTATTCGCTGCAGACAAGTTTCACGCAGAGCTTTGACTCCATCAACAACCTGATTCGGTACTACAAAGTTCACGACCTTCCGACCAGACCCACCAAGCTGACGCGAACCTACTCCACAGCCTACAGCGAGCCTTTCGAGTAGTGGCTATGTGGAGTGACGTCACGCAAAAATTCATTGAATCTGCGCGCTTGAACTTGACACCGCATGGGATTAGTTTGGGATTCTTCTCTCAAAGCTATCCCCATTTAGCCCGAAGCAGCGGCGCCCGCGGAGTCAAACGGGGAAGTACTTAGGGGGCTTTTGTGGAAACTTGAAGGGGTTGTATTACAACGATACTGTTGGGGCGTCGGCCTTGAGTCCAAACTGGGGGTTGAGATCCAAGCGATCGCTAGTTGATACCCTTTCGAACGCTAAAACGGACTTAAAACCAATGAGTATTAATTTTTGTATTAATAAGTTGCTTTGTCGAATTTGATCTTGGCATTCATTTATCATTATGCAGAATGCATAAATGCAGATCCAGGTTAATGTTAAATTATTGGCATCTTCGTATGATGGTTTGTTGTGGTATGTTTCGTAATATCTATTTCATTGAATGCGTTTTTTTTGTTGTTTAGAATTTTGAAGAAGAATGAACTTTGGAATTAGAAAGAAAGTTGTTGCAATTTTGCAATGCATAGCCTATTAGGGATTTTAAAAAGTTAAATTTGATCAAATTGTACACAATATTTGCATTGAATCAGAAATCAGGATTATTCGATTCATATTTTATATATTCACCACCCGCAACTGTTTTTGTTTAAAATTTTGTAAGCATTGAATACGCATTGAATTGCATCCCAGACGTTGAAAAATAAATTTTCAATGCGTTAATTCACTTGTTTTACGGATAGATCCCGGTCAATTTATTTACGACTGTCTGGGCGACTTATTTCTTTTATTAGCGAAATATTTAGTGCATTTATCAATTGTAATATGTACCATATAAAACACAAAAACATGAATAGAGAAACACAAACTCAAAAGATTGCTAAGCAATTTTGTTATGTTTATTTGAGTCATCCAGGATATGCAGTGAGAAATATTTACTTATTTCTCCAAACACCAACATTTTTTATGAGTTTTATATGATTAAATTGTACGCTGTTTAAACAGACCTTAGGCATAAGTCGTATTATTCAATTTGTATGGTAGGTGCGCTATTGCACTAGGCCCTTCAACTCATGATAATTTTGTCTGTGATCTTATTATCTGTTTGATGCTTATACATTAATCAAGATTCTTTGTTTAATGTGGATTAAGTTATAAGATTGAATAAACAAATTTTGTCTAGAATGTAGAAGCTGTATCATGAAAGGGTTGAGGGTAAGATTTTTTAACACAAATTTTGTTTAAATTAGCAGAAGTTGGATCATGAAAGGTGTCAGGGTAAGGTTTTTAGGAACCACCGCGTAGGCTACATTTTAACGGACGTTGATTGTGAGATTGTCAACAGGAAATAATGATTATTATTGTATCAGTTAAACAGTGATAACTTCATTGTACAGTAGGCCCTACTGTAATAATTATTACAAATGAAATGTCAATTACACAAACGCCAATAACTAGCTATTACTAACCGTTAACTAGCCCTAACATCAATTCACCAGTAGTCGACTAAATAGTATGTTAGCTATATATTTTTGTCGTGACGATTTGAGAATTCATTAAAATATTTAAATTTTACTTTGTCGCTGGTCGCGCGTTTGATGCTTATTTATTGGATAATTATCGTGTGACGCATCAATCGTGAATCATTAGCCAATCATAGATTTTGTTTCACGCGATGTGGGCGTGGCCTAACATACATTGCAGATTTATTGTGACGTCATCTGAGTTCGGGTCAATTGCGTTTTTTATTGCTATACTTCAGTGATTTATTAAAATCGAGTGTTGCCTTAAATTCTGAAATACTCTCATTCTCAGAGGCGTATCATTACAATACGAGCGATAGTACTGAAAACACACATTTTTTGCTACATACCATTTTCGTTATTTTGTCTCGTAGCAATTTTTTTGCTGCACTTTTTTTTGCGTTTTGAGGACTGCCCATTATATAGAGCTTCTGCGGCTTTATTTTCGCACGTGTAGGCCTAATTTTCGCGAGTTAGATCGATTCGCAAAATTAGTCAAAATTACGCGCGCTCTCAAATTTCATGTTTTACAGTATCCTATGTTTGACAGCGAGAGGATAGGAAGCAGCGTACGCACGTTAGGTGGAGGGTCAGAAAGAGTATGGTTGCCTACAGGGAGAAGGCGGTTTCAGATTTCCCCAGTTTCTGCTTTCACCAGTTTCCGCTTACAAAATATATAGAAATATATAGACGCGCCCCTAGTTTCGTCGGATATCGGGGACTACAAACTAGCCTATTTCATTATTATTGAGAGATTTGGCATCTTTGTAGGCTGATATTGACGATGGGACACAGTCGACAATTTCTGTAACAACTTCAGCATAATTCTACTGTGCTATTATTTGTCTGACAATAAATAGCTACACCGAGCTGTAAGCTTAGGACGACTACTTCTATCACAGGCAAGCAAGCAAGCTACTGTAGGCTGACGTAGAATTCAGTTTCATTAAGCTCCTCCCACATTGAATATCAACCAATCAAAATCTACAGTTAAACCAGTGCAGACCTCGCTTCGGAATGTTCCACAATGACATGGGACAATTGAAACAAAGCAGCCGAGCGATAAAAGCAGAAGTTTACATTGTGTCAATGGTAGTCGGAGCTTAATGGAGCTGTGAGTAGCAACTATAACAATGCGGTCTAAGGTCTGAACGAAGGATCGGAGTATGGTGGTATTTGTGTCCGGAGGGTCGTCTAAAACAATAGAAACAGATCGACCCTTCTGGCTTCGATAAAATTTGATTCTTATAATTAGTTTGCCCCGCCCCTGCTCAGCATTTGTCCCGCCAAAAAATTGTAACAAAAACCCTGAAAGGATTCAGAAATTTGCTTGCGCCGTTTAGTCTCTGAAAGTTCTGATGATTATTTTGATGACTTGCCACCTCCCTAGGTTAGGTTAAAAATGATCAAATACCACCCTGGAACGGGTCATTGGTGAAATTCTAACGATCATTTGCAAACATCATGCAAAAACATGAAGCAAGTTCCTACTGAAAAAGCAGACAAAATGCAACGATTTGAATTTTAGAATGTTGCATAATATTGAAGTCGCCTGCTGTTATAGCCACTTGTGAACTTATGCTGCCAATAATTATTTTAATGCAATATTTACCTAGTAAACTGTCTACTTATATTTTAAAGAATGTTTGTGCAAAAATAAAACTGCATGTTTGTTAACACAGGCGGCTTAGCTAATCACTAGTGTACACAAATTATTAAGATAACTTCTCTGCTTCTCTTATAGTTTCTCACTTCTTTGATAATTTCTACACCACATTATCTAAAAGTAAAAACGCAATCGCTAATAGCTCAACACGTAACTAAATATTAGGCACAAATTTCGTAAAGCTGTTTAGAGTTTCCCTTCACGGGCCACAAGGCACTTGGGCTGATGCTTCACCTGAGGGATGCAGGGCGTGATGACGGCAGTGAAGAAGAAAATTCCAGAAGGCTCTAGAAGGTTCAAGACGATTCTAGAATGATCTAGAAGATTCTAGAAGGATCTAGAAGGTTCTAGACGTACTCCGCTCTCCAGTGCTGGTTCTGACCACCTCCGTACTTGTAGCTCAACACCTAAATTTGTGACAATATAAAACTCATTAAACTGGAGTTTAGCAGGCAACTTATTTAATCATATTCTATAGCCTACTAAAAAATGGAACGCATAAATTCTCCAACATTGTCCACGGCTGCAAATTAACTAATATTGTAAAAAAGTGCGAACCACACGAGGCGCAAAATTCTTTGCACACCACAAAATTTCTCAAATTGACTCATTTCGCATTATTCTTACAACAAAAAACATAAATCCGTCCTAAAATAAAAAATGCAGCACTGCTAATTATCCATGCACCAAAGTTATTGTTATACAGGTATGTCTCTTTATTACCTCCGCTCCATCGTGGGTGCCCGAGCCGCGAATGTCGAGACAGGTCCCGGCGCGGTTCAGGATCTTCTGCCCTTCCACGTACCACTGCTGCTTAGGGTCCCCTGACACAGGCCTCATGCGGATCCACTCCCCGTCGTCTGCACGATAGACATTCAAAATTGAGTCGAACCAGGGCGCAATGGTTTCAAAATAGTCAAACATGCACCATTCACTGTAAAACATGAAATTTGTACTGCATGTTATTTTATGACGATTTTGCCTCTCAGAAATTTTTCTGCACTTAATTATGGCGTTTCTGTAGATTGCTCATAATAAAAGCATCTGCAGCTTTATATTTGCTGCATGTAATTTTCTTGAGGTTTGCCAAATCGAAATTGGAAAAAATTACACGTACGCAAAACTTTAATGTTTTACGGTATATTCGTAAGCTTTAGTCGGGAAGAGAAACTAAAATTAACGCACAAGTCATTCAATTGCGAGTTGATCAATTTACACAATTGACAAATGGAATGTTCCCTAAATCCTTTAGTTAAATCATTGAATATGATTAGTTGATGCAGTACGAGATAAAATAAAGATGTAATTAGTACCGCTTTTCAAATACTTAATGATATAAAAGAAGCAAAAGAAGCAGAAATGTGAACAAACAAGTAAGAACAGATCCTACTGGAAGCGATGAAGGCAAAGTCGTTGAGTGACAAGAACCAGCTACATTCTACAAGAACCAATCCATCCTACTCTTTGTACATGTCTTTGTCTACCTTGACGTGACATGACACATATGACACGTGACATGACACATATGACACGTGACATGATACATATGACACGTAACATGACACATATGATACATGACATCACACATATGACATGCGTTGGATGAACAGACAGGGTTTGAGGGGACAGCAAGCAGCCATGAGAGCAGATTGGAAGGATTAAGAACAGATCCTACTGGGAGCGATGAAGGCGAAGTCGTTGAGTGCCGAGCGGATGTGGCCTTGCGGGTCCGTGTACCACAGCTGGTTCTTGGCTCTCCCTGCGTTCTTGCCCCACATTACCACTTGGGTCTCGGGCGCAGGGCTGTTGTTCTTGATGTCGAGCACCTTCCCGTTCAGCACACTCACGATGTGGAACTCACGCCTGTAGGAAATTGCACTGACAATTGTCAATGTTTTTTTGTTTTTTTTGTCTACCCCAGCACGTTAGGCCACGTCTGGCTGCTCCGCCATCCATGCTCCGACTTTGACTCCAATGGGAGAATTTACGGCCTTTTCAGGTTTTGCTATCTCACTTGAATCCTCAACTTCACCCAAGTTCAGGCCCTCCTAGATTGCGCAGATTCTGCTGGATGTTATAGGCCACCCTTGCAGGCAGCAGGGAGAGGTGACACAAATCTGTGACAATTTATTGTACGATCCGACCTCCCGGCAGTTTGTGTATTTTGGATCTCAATAAAGTCCCATCCGGGTTGCGACTGGGCAAGCCTGAGAAATTGAATTCTCTGTTGGGCTAGAGCGGGGATTGAACCCCGGACCTCTAGCACCGCAGTCCAGTGACATACCACTAGACCACACAGGCACTGCATTATCAATGCTGTTAGCACAAACACACACGCTCTTACTGCCGGTTGCTCGACCTCGATTTTAAGTGCGATTTAATTTTGTAGTCCAATTTAACCAATGAAAATCTATGAGAGAATTGTATCGAATAATTTGATTGGTCAATTTGGACCAAAAAACTAAATCGCACTTGAAATTGAGGTCGAGCAACCGGCAGTTAGAAAGCCAAAACGATGACGTCTTCCGCAGCCAAAACAGACAATAAACTTATTATTGAACAGCCTTGAATTTTATTTTATTCACCACAAAAGGGTAGCAAGACAACACATCAATATGCAAACCATATCAACATACAAACAATGGAAATAAATAACCAAAACTTAAGCAGTGAATGTCAATCATTATCATTACAAATCACTATCTTCATTTTTATTTCAGAGATATCAATAAAGAGTAGATTAATACAAAATGTAATCCTCTTTCAACCTTTGTGTGGAGGCTCCGGTGGAGGGGTAGCCTCCTCCCATCCCTCCTCCCATCCCCCCGGGGGGAAGAAGCTCAAATTCAAACTGCTGGTTGGGGTTTCCATTGTAGTCTCTGCTGCCAAGCGTCGCTCCGGGTCCAGCGCCTAGCGGCAGAAAAAACTTGATAAATGACTCTCGTCAATCTTTTTTTATGCAAAATAAATAGCTAAATTTGAACTAAAGCAATTAGAAGCCTGTGGCTCGCCTAAGTTATAAGTTCTCCTATCCGCCAAAAAATTATCATCTACCAATCACGACACAGTAAATTAATCAAGAACAAAAATATTTATTATTGCGATGCCACCATACCCAAAGAAATAATGGCCAATATTATAAACTTGACTAAATAAAAAAATGTGTAATTTTCTCTGAAGTGCTACCTACATATACCAAATTTAGTTATATAGGTCTACACTAACACCATACATCATCATCATCATCATTTACGTTTTACGTCGACTTTTCCGTGTCAACACAGGTCGGACGTTTCCCACGATGAGACTCCCCCATAACTCTCGATTCTTTGCCATCTCTCTATTCATGCCTCGCTCCTTTATATCGTTCTCCACCGCCTCCTTCCATGTTTTCTTCCCCCTCCCTCTTCCAACGATTCCTTCCACCTTAATATATCGGCATGCGGACACCCAGATCTAAAGATGCGGATACCCAGATCTAAAGATGCGGATACCCAGATCTAAAGATGCGGACACCCAGGTCTAAATTTTAATTTAAGGCCCTATGATGCAGGCTCGAGCTTGGGCAATAGCACAGCTGCTGCTGGTCATACATATAGTAGGTCATACATATAGTAGTAATCACTGAAACACTTATTCAGTGTTTCAGTGATTCGATTGATGGACGTTAAAGCGTTTGTCATCCAAAAAGTTAGCACTTTCTTGTTAACATTAATTAATTCTTTTTATTCCATACCTGTGACCTCGAGCACTCTGTTTGGCATCTGCTTGCTGCGGATGAGCGCGTCCGCCCACTCGAGCTGCTCGCTTGGGTCTCCGGGCTGGAAGGGCTTCATCACCAGCACGCCTTACACAAACACATGCACGCCCCATGCTGGCCGGGGAACAAAGAACTGACTGGCAGCCCAGCCTGGCATACGCGCGTGTGCATATTGTGGCCACATTAATTGCCTGCTTATGCATGCAGGATTACGGGTCCTCGACGACATCCCTGGACGTCGAAAGTGGAGGGCGAGTGTCCATGGCTACAAATGGCCTACTCCTGCGTAAGCAAGCGATTAATACAGCCACAAAACGCGCGCGTCTACTGTCTATAATGTTGATACACTACTAACATTATACATCGTGTCCGGATGAAAATGAGGGCTTATTTTTCGGTACTTTTTTTAAAACAGCCATAATTTTGTCATAATAACTCGCATTTCTTTACAAATACCCAGGTTGGTGTAGATATGGCTACAGTTGTTGTGTGTGTAAATTCAGACCAATCTGATACCTTTTGACCGAGTTATGACAAGTTTCAAGTGTTGCCATTTTCATCGGGACATATTATAATAATATTGCTTGATCCTAATACACAAGCCTAGTATAATAATCGCTTCAGGCGGCTAAATGATCGTTGGACTGTAAACTGAGCCCAGTCCCAGCTTTCAGGCCTACCTATTCTCCGATTTAGATGTAACCGGTCTCAAAACAAAAATGGATTTTGATGGCTCATCTATAGTAAACGGCACAAATGATTCCCTCAGACACCCACCCTCCGCGCTAAGACAGAAGTCGTTCAGCTTGCTGCGGATGGTCCCCGAGGGGGGGTCGCTGTACCACAGCTGATTGTCGTTGTCCGACGGCTTTTTGTTCCACAGCACGACGCGCGCCCCGGGGTTGCGCGACTGGCCCTCTATGTCGAGGTAAAGCTGACTGGGGCGGTGCTTGATGAAGTAGTACGTCTGTGCACCACCCTCTGTGTGACACATGGGCAATATACAAGGTTAAGTTTAGTCGCCAAAATTATTGTATCATTTTTTTACATAACTCCTGAGAGGGGAGCTACAAAAATTAGCAAAAATTTTGAGGCTCAGTTACAGCTTTGGCAGTTTAGGAACAGATATGATGTGAAGTATATTGCATTTAAGATAATTATACTAGCTGCAAGGCTGCCAAATTTATTTATTTATTTATTTATATGAAGTTTAAGAATCGGGTGTAGTAAGGGAGTCTATATACTGTACAGAAGACCACAGAAACACCGAAGCTGCCCCCGCTTTAGATACCTTTTACGACTCGCCCGGAGAGTTCTGGGCTACAAACCAATTCTTTATTTCCCAACTCGCATGGGGCTGGGATCGTTGTACGAAATGTTGTGGTCATCGCCCCATAGTCTTGCACCTAATAGAACTGAGCTTTGAACTTTAATACATATGCCTTCTTCAGTCTTCATAAAAACAGACCTGTCTTTCTTTTACAGTCAAACAGTCTCACGTTAATGGCCTTCTGTGTCCAATGGCTTTAACTGCTCTTAAACAGTTTCATGCGCTTTATAATACCCTACAGACTTTCAAAGCCTGAGCGCCAATCTCTCAAGGCGGTAATAAATGAATGGCATGGTGAATCATTCACCTACAGCTAGTTTCTCCAACACGGATCTAATGGTGGTTCAGGATTTAGCCCACCTTTTGCATAGGCTAAATCCTGAACTACCATTTAATCCGTGTTGAAAAAACCAGCCCCTAGAGTCCTAGACCAGTCATGCCTGTGTGTCTACACCGGCAGACTCAAATGAAATCTCCCAAGATTTGCTGGAAAATTTGCTGAAAAAATCGCTAGATTGCCAGCGTTTAAGCAGGGGTTGCTAATGTTTAATTGCTGCATTAAGCCATAGGGAGCGTGTGTAATAACAAACACTATTACAGTACAAGGAACCGCCCTCCCTTCTTTAGTCGCCTTTTCACACTCACCCTTGGAACTCTGGGCTGCTGATATCATTTTGCAGTAGCACATATTACATACATGTCATACATGCAACAAAAAAATTGAATATTTAAAGATTAATAGTTCATAAGAAACACCACCCCATACTGCCTTTCAAAAATCACTATGTTTAGTAAAAAAAGGCAGCGTACACCGGCATAACAAAGGGTCTCTTTCCACGGTGCATATTTTGCATGCAATTTTACATGCAATGCAATTTTGTATGCAACCATGCAAAGAAAATTACAATGTAAAATGTCTCTAACTGGGTTTCATGCAAGCCGTGCATGAAATCCAGTTAAGGAAATCGTTGTCATGACAACAGAAATTTTACATTGTCATTTTCTTAGCTTGCTTGCATGCAAGCTTGCATGCAAAATTGCATCTAAAATTGCATGTAAAATATGCACCGTGGAAAGGAGGCCTAAGATTTAGCAATTTGACTAAGCGTTGGTTTCAATTTATATCACCTGTAGCTAACATGCACCGAATCAACGCCCCCACTGTTCTCCCTGTAGGCGGCTTAGGTTAATCTGAGTCAGGCTATTTCTCAGGAAAGATGCTCTTTTCTTAGCATACCGTGTGTGCTGAATGATCAAGTTTTGGTTCACAATGTCATCAGACCCATTTTGCACTTTCATCTAATTTTCACAGGTTGATTTGATTTGACTTAATTACAACTGATGAATTTCTTCAGTTTCAAGGGAGCGTTAAGATTTCAAGCAAATTTTTTAATCGCTCAATGATCTATTTGAAATTGCGATCAGTTGTTGAAAACCATTATTAAACACAACTAACTGCATGAAAAAAAATTCTTAGGCCTACTCCGTAAAATTACTGTAGTAATTAAACAAGACTGCTGCCTTCACCATTCAATGGTAATTTCACAAAGATCATGACACAAGCAGTCATTGGACGTGATATAGGTCTCATTATTAAATTTTATTTCAAGGATGCGGTCATTCGGAGATTTAAAAACCTTGTGCATATTGCGACACAAAGACGATCACAGCTGAAATTTTTACAAAAGATGCTAAATCAAAAGAACTGCAATGAAAAAATGAGCACAAATAGTTGCTCCTTGGGAATAGCCTACTGAAAACTGAACTAACCGCCTTTTTTGAGGTCTATAATGCTAATGCTCAAGTCTTCAAACAGGTTAGACGTTTTGCGCCCTGATGAGGACTACTGGAGCAGAGTTTTTATGGCCAGAGGCCAGATGGATTTCCTGACGCCAATCAAATAAATAATCATCTGGCAAAAGGTTACCAGCAACTTGAGTGTTTCACAACCTTGCTGAAGGGCTCGTGACAAATGGTTTCATAGCTGACGGCGCCGGTACTTGAACCCAGAGCCTTCAGACTCTTAGTCCGACGCCTTAACCACTACGCCACAGCACCTCGCTACATACAAACTGAATAAAATAAAATAATTAAAAAGTCCAAAAGTTAGTTTGTCACTTACGCTGTGGGTAGGCACCCCCCTGAGGTGGGTACGCCCCTGCCTGCGGAGGATAGCCGCCCCCTTGGGCAGGGTAGCCCCCCTGGGGAGGGTAGCCCCCTTGGGGCGGATAGCCACCGCCCTGCTGGGGAGGATAGGGTCCCTGTTGGGGGTACCCACCACCCTGCGCTGGGTAACCAGGCTGGCCTCCCTGTGGCGGATACTGGAAAAAAAGAAGAAAAAAGTCAACTACATAGGCTAGTGATTCTGTATCAATGCAAGTAGTTCATAAATCAAAATATTCTCATAGATCCTAGATTACATCATTACATTTTTATCGCCAATATAATTATAGAGGTCAAACAGATAAACAGTTTTAAAACGTGTCATTTAAAGTATAAAATTAATCGTTCTCGTAAAGTTAAAAGCAGCTTTGTCTTTAAAATTAGCGCATAAAAATCTATTGACGAGGTAATGCCAGATATTAGTCACAGACTTGTATAACATAGTTAATTTATGTAGATATTTGTGAAAAAGAAATTCTACAAGAATAACAGAGAGAAAAATTATCATTAAGAAATTATGCGTATTCCTGCAATTTACTCATCTATTTTTACGTGTAGAGAGCAACTTACCCCTGGATACGCCATCTTTCACTGCAATAGAAAGAAAGGATGATGATTAAGATATAAAATGTTAAACTGCAGACCTATGTTGTGCCAATTATCTGATCTTGAAGAAAAACTTCACTTATGCCCCTCCATAGCGCCCGCATAAAGCTCGCATAATGCGCGAATAATTCTTCCATAATGTCTGCATAATTTGGACTTAATCCCTTAGCCACAGATAGAGCTCAAAATTTAAAAAAAAGATGCAACCAATTTTTTTTGTTACATTTTGGACATAACTATCTTGCAAACCACACAGGCGACAGCCATACTGCAGGCTATCTGTATGGCAGGATATCTGCAGGCTGTATATCACACTGTAGAATATTATGAAGGCATATAAGCTACATTTGTAATCGCCCCTACAAAGCTGCCTCGCAAGGCTGTAGGAGAGCAGAGGGTATGAAATCCATCTCTCATCACTCACAACATGCATCAAATTCTGGCTTAGCGCTGTGTGTACGTACACAATCTCATCATAACGCAGTTTGGCAGCAACATTTCGGTCGTGGTTGGCAACATAGAGCGAAAGTCGGATTGGCTCGGCGATCAAGTTCGTTTTACTGGAAGGCTTTGCAACTATAGGCCCATTCAGCTACAGGCATGGTGGAATTGGGTGCGAAAATGACCGAAAAAGTAAGGCAAAAACTTACAAAAATTACAAGGGGATCAAGCAAATCGATTTTCCGGGCCTTTATATTTTTCACAAGCCCCATATTTGCTGACTCCCCTCCTCCTTTTCTCCTCTTTAGTCATTATCCACGAGGTAAAGATTTTATTTTGAGTTACCCCCTGCAAGCCGGGAAACAAAGAATTGGCTTGCAGCTCAGAGATCCTCGGGCGAGTCGTAAAAGGCGACTAAACAGGGGGGCGCGGTTCTGTGCGGGCTCCCTTGCACAGAACCAGATTGTATAATAGTCTTTGTGCTACACACGGTCCCTAAACTACAAAATTAAAACAAAAAACAACCAAATTCATTATGAGTTGTTGAACCCCTAAACATCCTCACGCAAATCCACCATGGCTACACGCGCTGCACAGTGTACACTCTCCACTCAGACCAGCAGAGGCATGTACACATTGCAGCCCAGCTCAGCGCAGTAACTAGCGGAAACCTGTAGCACACTATAGAAAGTAGGACGCTGATAAAATTTCCATGATTCCTGCTCAAATGCTGGGCGTTTCCGCTAGGGCGCGCAGGGCTATCGAAATACCAAGTGAAATTGATTCTACAAACTAGGTGCTGAGTAGCCACACAATGTATATGAAACGCTTGCTTCCGAATAGCCTGCATTTCAAAAACGAGAATTTGAAACAAGTATGAATTAATGAAATGCGCCATAAAGTCTTACAATTTTGATTTATTGTGTGGCATTTGGCCCATTGCGCTTTTGCCTTTTATGTTTTCGCTTAATACTTTTCGTCCACTATATTTTCATCTAATACGTTTATACATTTTAAGTTAAAAATCAGATCACTCAATCACTGAATTATTCTTAAACTTAGTGATTTAATCACTGCTCACACGGTTCTTGCGCAGCAGGAGGAAGCATTACAGCATTCATAGCCGCGCCGGTATTGGGCGCGGCAAAGAACTGGGTCACAATCCCAGCGGGGGCTAGACGTTTGAGATCGATGCCTAGAGAGCTGGAGGCGCAGAGAGCGAAACACAATTTAGGAGGTGGGCAATATGTGGTAACAGTAAAGGCTTTTACCCCTGCGAAAACAATTCTTTGCAATCTGACCATTCCATAATGCATTGAAGATAAGCTGCAAGTTCTGTGAAGCGCTGAGCAAATGGTTAAACTATTCAATGCTACGAGAAGCGTGGGACAAATCGTGGGACAAATCGTGGGACAAATCGGTGACAAATTACATAGAACGATCGGGGACAAATTACACATACTTTTAAGCGCATAACTCTGACATTTAAATGTTTGCCCACCACTCTTTTGAAGAGTTGACGGCCACTCTTATTCTCCCTCTTTCCTACGCATCTACATGGAGCAAGGATCATGGGATCATTACAGCCCAGTGGGATACCCAGCAATTGCTAAGTCGCATTGAAATGATTCCACAATGAATGTGCCTTTAGCCTCCCTACACGGCAGTTTTTTTTCACCTACACTGTATAATGTTGTAAGGCGTCTTGGGCTAAGAGGGTTGTAGGCTGGATTTCATTTCGGGAGGGTTTTAATTTTTTCCTCCCACACAGAACTCACGACCGGGGAGGATTCAATGCTCGTGGAGGTTTCCACAGCCAAAACTTACAGTGATTATTGAAGGTATCACATCCATATTACATTACATTCAAATAATATATTTACATAATTTGCAAGGCCATATAATGCTTGCCCTTTCAAAAATTTTGGGGAGCTTGAAACAAGTCGCGGGAGGTTTTGACTTTTTAAAAGAAAAACTTGATATATAAAACCACACACTAAATTTGCTATTATAGGTGGGTTTGAAGCGTCACGCCTTCCCCAGTCTACTGCCCTTGTCCAGGCCATCGCCATAATCACTTGCACATGTTGGCGTGCTCAATATTGGTTGCCGCAGTCGCTTCTTGCAGACTTTTTAATTTTTAGCGTCCAGACCATGGACCCGTTTCTCACTGTTTCATTAAACTTAAGCCTCAACTTAATCATAGAGCAAATTTGAAAAAAAATCAATCCATTCACCCACATTGCGGTCGTCATCGTTTGGTTTAGAGCGCGTGTCTGTGCGAGGTCTCAAATAACGAACGCTAAAATTTGCCTCAGATTTTCTGAAGAACTTGTTAAGACTACAATTTGCATAAGTTATTTTGAGAAACGGGCCTTGAATACCAATTTTTCATGCGAAGTGGTCATACTAAGCTAGTTACCTATGCCATCTAACGGCTAAATATTACTAACAATAATTACCTAGCACATGCAGAGGGTTATCAGCCAGCGACACTTGTGCGTTTAGCAGCATTGCTGAAGGGCCTGTAACGGCCTTTAGCGGCCTTGCTGAAGGGCTTGTAACGGCCTTTAGCAGCCTTGCTGAAGGGCTTGTAACGGCCTTTAGCAGCCTTGCTGAAGGGCTTGTAACGGCCTTTAGCAGCGTCGCTGAAGGGCTTGTAACGGCCTTTAGCAGCCTTGCTGAAGGGCTTGTAACGGCCTTTAGCAGCCTTGCTGAAGGGCTTGTAACGCTTGGTTTCATAGTTGCGGCGCTGGAACTCGAACATCGGTATCTGGAGTCTGGACTCACTGTCCGAGTTCGACGACTGGATAGAATCCAATTTATGCTAAACTCTGCTATAGAGTTTATTGCCAGGAAGACTGAATGTGATGGGGTTTTATTTCAAGGACAGTGTGAGTAACGAAGACCATTACGGCTGGCTAAATCAGACAGAGAATAACCGTTACCGTTCACTTAACCATGCCGTTCCTTAACCGTTATTGCCGTGCCCTAACCGTAGCCGTTTAACCGTTCATTTCACGCCGCTTCAACCGTTGCCATAGCCGTGTCGGTCAGGCCGTTGCCGTGGACGTGACGAGCGTGCCGTTCGCCGCAGCCAGCGGTAGAAAATCAAAACTTTTAAATTTCTGTTAAGTACGCCGTACGGCGGTTTACGGAAACGGCGCGGTTACGGCGAGAACGTCTGCCATACCTCAGGCCAAGTAGCCGTTGCCGTTGCCGTTACCGTTGAGACACAACGGCACGGCTACGGCAACGGCTAAGGACAACACTATACCTCAGCCAGTCGTGAAATAGTCAACGGGAACGATTAAGTACAACGGTAACGGCGATGCTCTGTCTGAGGAATCTACCCTAAGAGGGCCACCACAGAACCGCTCCCCCTTATTCAGTCGTTTTTAACGAAACGCCCGGGGAGCTCTGGGCTGCAAGTCTATTCTTTGATCCAAGACTTGCTGGTGTAATCGAATGAATGAACCTAGCGAATGAATAGGTTTACTTACGTTATATCAAACCCGAGTCGGTGTAGACACGCGCTATCCAGCTATCCTAGAGAGCGAAGAACGGCTAACACGGAGTGTCTGGGATTTAGCTTGGCGGCTGGATGCTGCAGCAGCTGATGAAAAGTTTAGATAGTAGCCCAGGCCATGCCGGGCTGGCACCTACAAACCAGTCTATAGGCTGGCACAAACCGCTGGGAGTAGACCTATACACTCGCGTCTAAAGTATACTGCTACGGGCCTACCCCACAACACACAGGGTGAGAAATTTTTGTCGAAAAACACGTAGGGGAGTCGACTTTTTCAGTTTCCATTCGTAGGCCAAGCCCCGTTTTCCTCTTCAGATGAAATCCAGGGTATGGGTGAAGAAAATGGGGAAGGTAGGGGCAAGTTAGGGGGCCCGGGCCGAACCTCTGATTAAGGGCAATACGGACGCTGTTTTCACCTCAAACAGCAGATTAGCATCAGTCTGATTTTACAACAAAACCTTCTCTTATTTTACAAATAAAAAATTCTTGCTTACATGGAAATGGTCTAAAAATGCAAAAAATTTCTCAAAAAGAACTTATTTCGAGTAATACCTCACATTATTCAAAACCAAAAGCAATGAGGGTCAATTCTTACCCCGTTGGGGTCAGAGTTTCTGCAGAGCTCGGGGCGTCAACCAAGTGAGATGGGGGAGTTCAACTACTCCCCCCCCCCCCATCACCGTCTCCGATAAACAGCACGCTCCCCAAACAGTGGGATCCAGAAATGCGGGCAAGCTGGCAGCTGTTCGTGTGGTTTATACAACTTCAGGCGGCGTCG
>JAQIWG010002994.1:0-18931 GCA_034695025.1 Chamaedrilus cognettii
TGGTGTCCAGGGCCAAAAACGTGTCCCTGGAGTGTAACAAGTCCCCCAATGAATTGAGATATCGAAAAACTATATAAAAGCAAAGTTGCTGGGGACACTTGGTTTAAGCATAAAACTGGCATCGGATTTCACGCAGGTGTACTCCGCCACTGTCTGGAGCCAGGTGGGGTTCCCCCCTGTGTTTCCCCTCAGTATTTCTTAACCCGGGCAACGCCAGGTACCCCAGCTAGTAATCAAATAATGTACAACAAAAATTCATCATCGCACCAATTAAAACCGCATTTCATGCGCACTGCATGCAACAGTAGAACACCACCACGGCACAGTCCAGCGACGACAAAAACCTGAATCATCTCTGTGCATTCAACAGTAGAATTCACCACGACACGGTTCAAAGATATTTACCTGAATCATCTCTGACAGCATGTCGACGTTGCGCAGTATGGTCAGCCAGAAGTCTGGGACACCCTTCTGAGTCTCGTCCTTCTCCACGTTGTCCTCGATCTTCGCCTTCGTCTTCAGATCCTCCTGCACCGCGCATCAGTCAGCACAACTACACACCTCTGCTTAATAAAATAATCATAAAATATGTCAATCCCTCAAGGCAAAAGCAAGAGAAACTTGTGATTTACTAGATTACGTTCGATCACGTATTATGTTCCATCAGTGTAATATGTTCATATATTGTATTCATGTACATTAGGAGTAGAAGTGAGAACTAACGGCAATGTCATCCTCCTCCTCGTCGCTCGGCCACTCGCATTCTGCGTCAGTCGGCTCTGTGGCCGCGCTCACGATCTCCAGCCTCTGTGAGCACACAGACACCATGTAAACCAATAGCTTCAGCTGCAAACCATGTACACAAACCGTTGTATACAAATAGTTTCACAAAGAGAACCAAGCAGACAAATAGCTCTCACTGCGCTAACAATCATCATGTTAGCTGTTGGCATTTGTTGCCTATCAAAAAGTCAAAATTTCAATTAAAATTGATTAAAGCCTGATAAGTAAGGAAAGTATCACCACGCAGCCTTCCGTCAGCAGCAGAGGTTCGTTATCGTAAAGTGATGCTAGTACCATCATGCAAGTACTATTATTTAAGAACTATGATGCGAGTACCACTGAGTACCTTCTGCAGCAGAGGCTCGTACTGCGCGGCGTACTTGCACTCGAGCGCGTGCACCTCCTCAAAGAACTGACTCTCGATCTTGTTCGTCTCCGCCTGCAGCTTCTTCAGCGCCTTCAACCTCCGCCGAACCACCTTTGGCAGGCTGCCACGGCAACACCAAACAGCGATATCTAACCAGAAACAATCTCGGCAGGCTGCCACGGCAACACCAAACAGCAATATCTAACCAGAAACAATCTCGGCAGGCTGCCATGGCAACACTAAACAGCGCCAAACCAAGCTCGTATATACCAAGCTGCACAAGTCCAATCAATGAGTGACCATGCCATGCATGAGTTCATGCGCATGAATGTAAGCATAAAAAGTTAAACAACAGTTTCTCAGTCAAAACAATACTGCATCATTTGATTCCCTTCCTCTATGCTAGTACGTATTTTACTTTATTTTACTTTGGTAACACTTTGATCACATCTCCAATCAGCTTCTGAATAAACGAGTGCAATGGCCAACATGGACAAACATGGCTACATTATGAAACTAACATCCTAGGAAAACAGCTATCTTGGTGCATTATCTGCCCTATAGTTAATGCGATAAAAGGCGCATAGGGGGCGCTACCTGCGGATGTAGTCGGCGGGGGAGGGCCCCATGTCGTGAAGCTGGCGCTGCAGGGCTGCGAGCACCTCCGGGTTCTTCATCAGCTGCTTGTTGATCTCATTGGTCGCGGCCTCGTCTGGAGAGTCTCCTGCACACACACGCAACCAACTCAATACTATACCAGCACCTCACATATTTCTTTGCAATTACGCATACAATAACAGATCATAGCCCAATCCAATGCAATCGTTCAATAGAATAAAAATCATGATTGATTTGCATGCAATAGAAATATAATACCGTACAAGATGCATAGAATCCTTGACAAATCACCCTTTAAATTTAAATCATACATCAATTTTATTGTTTGCTTCTAAAAATTATTTTAAACAAAGAAATACAAGTCGAGCAGTTTACGACGTATAACCCAATATCGATAATTCGCCATATCACAACTAATGCTTTACATTATGAAACAAGCGCAGTCTAAAACTTCAAGAAGATTCAAAAGTCGCCCACGTACCATGCTCCTCATGGTCGTCAATAGCAACTCTGCAAGCACAGAAACATGATTTATAAGAACAGAAGCTGGTTGCAACAACAGAAGAAAAAGCTATTCTGACATATTCTAAACTTAGATGTGAAATTAGCATTTTTAGATGACTGTTAACTTCACCAGCATTCTGTTTCTGATCAGTCTCATACAGGCTAGCTTTCACTGCAGCGACTGCATATGTTTATTCATGGAGCACGACAGTATGTAGGCATATAAAATGCTTCACATGCCAGATTAATAAACCAGATGATTCCATGAATTATTTATCATATCTATGATATAATAAGGCACCATACTTCGCATAATTAAACATGGGATATAAAATAAATAGGAAGAAAGTCATACTAACTCATTATCGGCCATTGTGTCAGTCTAAATCTGTCCCGTTACCAGGTTATATTCTGAAAGTAGCAAAATTTCGATATTTCATAAGCAATATCAAAAGCAGGCTGTCAAAATAGGTGTCGCCAGTTATGTTTACATGACATTGTATAAGATAATTATAATTGGGTTCAAACTTGAAAAGAATAATCAATCTGATAGTTTAACAGTCACTTGATTCATTAATCATCAAGATCGATTGGTCAATTCAAATATTGATTTGACCAATAAACCTAATCAACCACGTGATCCTAACAAGTGAACACATTGGCATGACTGGTATTATTACACAAGGAAACCAACTGCGCCGTTTAGCTCAGCCATGTTTAAATCAATTAAAATTCACAAATTATTCACACTCAGCTCGAATTCATGTGGCGTGTCGAGGGTGAGAAGCAAGTAGAGGTGCTACTTACCTTAGGGGCTGGTTAGGATAAATGAATGAGTCTCGCCTTGTTCTTCTTCACCACCACCTCGCTCGCCACTTTCGCACCAATTTCGAAAGGAAATAAGGACGATCCGATAGACAACCAATCAAGGATGTTTTCATCCGTTGTGGGTCACTAATAATCAAGAAAAGTATGAAGTTGCTTCTTGCGGAATTTTAATTCGACGATTTCAGTTAAGTAGTTTTTTTGTAGATGACCCAATTATCATGTGGTTTTGATTTTCTCGCCAGCAAGCCAAGAGGCCGTGTTATTTTTTAGGCCTACAGCATCGATAGCGTAGGACAGTAACTCTCTGGTCTGAAATCTACTCATCAATAACGAGAGGCTCGGAGAGCTCTAGGCTGAGGATCAATTTTATTTTTCCCCAGTCTGCAGGAGGATGGGCCTAAACGCAAGAGACTTCCAGCTAGTCCTAAGTCCATATCCAAAGAGTTTCCCTGATAAAAAAAATTATGCGTGGTCGCTGTACTAGGCATAAAAAGAAAATTTTTTCTACTATCATTAGATGATATAGCAATACACTATTGCAAATAGGCTACAGCAGTTGTTCTCAAGAGTAATTTTTTTGATAATACTAATAAATAGGTGTACAATGTCATTTTGAATTAAATTGCATGAAAAATCTTGATCACCTTGGTCATCCGAGTAGTTAGATGCCTGTGATTATATAGACTCCGACCCGCTTGATCATTGCACTCAGCGCAGTGAAAATTTTCTTCTTGTCGAGATTATACTAGTCTAAGTAAAATTTATCCTTATGATCGTCAGATCTCCCCAATTATTATGCATTACAGATGATCTTCAATGTAGAACGATAATTCCTGAGAGTTAATTGTACAGAACTGTATACCAGCACAACCTGTATAATTCTAAAAAAATATCAAATGCATAAACTTTTCAACAAAATTTAGTGTGAAGTTTTCAAAAATTCATGGACGCGTTCATCTGTATCTCGACCGAGGTCCCCAATGACGTCACTATGCCAAAACTGACCTAAACCCATCGTCATCGGGGACCTCATTAATGACCATGTATTTATGATCCATATATTTTAAAATATGGATCATGATGGATAACAATATTATCATAATGACTATCATTTATGAACATATTAATCCCAGGTTAAAGGTCGAGCTTGGTGGACGCTCGATAGACCTCGAGCCCCTCCTCCCCCTCCTCCTCATCCATCTCCTCCAAGTTCACGTCAGCGGCCAGGTACACGCACAGCGGACACACACGCAGCAAGTCCACGTAGCACGGCTCGCAGTACGCGCCGCGGCACAGCTCCGTCTCGCAGCGCGTCAGCGTGACGTCACGCAGACACACGAGGCAGAGGCCCCGCGCGGCGCTCCCCCTGCAGCGGGCCGCCAGGGGGCGCCACGCGCCGACCAGCGCGCCCAGCTGGAGCCGGTGCAGATTGGTCCTCACGACCGCGTGTAGGAGAGCGGGCTGACGCTGCCGCTGCATCAGCAGGACCCGGTAGAGATACAAACCCCGCACGCGGTCGCGCTCCATGTAGAAATACCCTGCGACGCTGTTGCGCAACCGAAACACGTACGCCTGGAGGAGAACGACGAGAACGAAGACGACATAGAACAGAGAAGTGACGAACAGATTGAGAAGGGACGGTGCGCTGGGCGAGGGGAGGCAAGTCGGGGCGTTGGCGAGGAATGTCGGATCCAGGCCGCGGCCGGGGTGGAAGCCCTGAAGGAATATCTGGAGAAGTTCGACGATGATGCCCTCCCCGGTGACGTTCAGTTCCGTGCTGTTCCAGGCCGTCACGTCAACCCCCTCCTGCTCCCCCTGGCGCTCGAGAACAGCAAGGACCCAGTAGAGAACGTAGTCAAACATGTAGCACGTGAGTGCTATGAGCAGACTCAGCGCGATCACACACAGCCTGCCGCGGTACATTCCGCACTCACTCTCGCTCAGTTCCGCGCTCCCGCAGTCGACGAGAAACCTGCGCTCGTACTGCCTCAGTGGCAGCACGCGCTCCCCCGTCACCTCAGCGCGCTTCAGGTCAGCTTCTGCCACCCGGCGACCGACATAGAAGTTATCGTACGCGTCCCTGCACATGTAATATTTAACGTGGAGGTACGCGACGTGCAGCAGCAGCAGCAGCGTGAGCGGTATCAGCCGTGTCAGCACGGTCACGACGAGCCGAAACGACTCGGTTCTCCGCGCGAACTCCTCACGCACGCCGCGCCGGATGTTGAGGACGGCCGCGGTGGCGTTGCGCCGCGCGGCGCTGTACGGCTCGGTGGAGACGTAGAAGCGCAGCGCGCCATGCAGGGAGCGCACCGCGGCCTGAGTGGCGTTGATCGCCTCCTGGATGGCTTCGCCGGCCCACTGCGAGGGCTGGCAGAGAGAGGCGCTGTCGTTGAGCGTGTGGCAGACCTGCGACGTGTTGAGAGGGTGACAGATGTTGTTGTTGTCGCGAGACAGGCTCAGCTCGTCCGGAGTGCTGTACACAGACGGGCAGCGCAATGATTTAAAAATTGTTTTGTTTTAGCTCTTTGGTACAGAAAGATAAACCATATTTTGAAACAGGTAATAAACCCAGATAACTTATCAGCGGCAAGTTCTGGTTGAACACATGCATGTAGTCCTAACCATGATATCGGCAATCATTTAGCATTCACAGATAGGCATTAAATTAGCACATTTTGGATCGAATAGGAAAGCTGGCTAAAATGTAAATTAAACATGAGTTCAAATGCAAAATAACTTGGGCTACGATCCATTAGCAGTTAGTTTGAAACGCAGAAAATTTTAAATTTTCAACCAAAAACGGATAGCCATTATGCCAAAGACTTACATTATGACTATCCTGTGCATTTGAGACGCACCAAAAATATGTCGTGCAAACGGAGAAGGAAAAGACACCTGGCTTACATGAAACGATGGCCTCATAGATCCACATAGGCCTACATTTTCAGCACAAATATTATAGTTCTGCGCGCGCCTCTCAAGCGTGATCCCACCAGCATTATCTTTGTGCCCGCAGTCTTTTGAGAATGTTGAACGCTGTGAAGTTGACCCTACTGCTGCTACGCTGGATGCTTATACATTCGTCTTGGGGCGGGTGCAGGTGGTATTTCAATCAGCAAGTTATACGACCCACATTGTCAGTGGAAGAGATGAGAGAATTGCTTAGACCCTCGCCGGTGACAACTAGGCTCAAGGAAAGAAATGGGGCTGCATTAGATGATTCCAAGATCCAGTTACTTTCCTGTTTGTTACCAATGGATCGCTTGCATCTCGTCTCAAGTTATCAACCAATAACTGAGCTATCTTCGCCAGCCATGTTATGACACAGAGGTTTGTGAAGGTCTCAAACCTTATCGGTTTGATTGGCACAATAACATGTACATGTAGTAGACCTAAGCCTTCTATATGTCTGTATGTTTGTATGTCTGTATGTCTGTATGCCTGTATGTCTGTATGTCAAAATGTCTGTATGTCTGTATGGCAAAATGTATTGTACATGTAGTCCAATGGACTAGAAACCCAGACGCCTTTTAATGTGGGCTAAAGTATAGATCCCTGTACGCGGTAAGGATATACATGTAATTGTAGTAGGGCTGCCGTTTGATACACCTATAGCAGGACTGGCGCTGGGGGTTGATAGCCTGTTCAACAACAGCAAGCTCCTCGCTGCATACACCCACATGTAGGTCTCTCTCTATGTGCGATAGGATATCACGGCTTCCTCAGTAGAGACAGCCCGGGCTGGATGCTCATCTCACCTTGTTGAGTTTAACAACAAAGCTGGCCACTCATTTACTGCCAAATAACATGAAAAACTGTCTAGCATTATCTATGATGCTTATTCAAGACGTAGGGTGGATTCTAGTAGGGTGGATTCTACTGACAGACGCACCTTTACGCCCGGCTAAGCAAAGTTCCAGCTAAGGAACGGAATTGAACAGCAGCCCTTCACTGCCTTTCGAAAAAAATCACAATAATATTTATCAGTAAAAAATAAAATAACAATTTCCGCAAGAAATGAGGTTAATTTGAATTCAGTTTAAACAAAAAGTTATTTTGCTGGAAATCCATGACGTCATCTTGAATTAATGACGTCGGATATCAATTCAAATGAACTAAGCAAAGAGTTATTTTGAATGGCAGTTAAGAGCTGCTGTGAAATTGTCTCCTAAGCTAACGTCAAGGTCAAGATGGGAACAAAGGAACGACTATAGAATCCACCCTTAGTGTTCATACATTGCAGGATGATCACGATCGAACTAATGCCATGTATTTGATGCTGGCTGTGGAATGGCATTATCAGAATTTCTATGATGTGGCATGTTAATTCTTATCACAGCAGAGCAAAATTATATGGAAAGGTCACAAGACATGTTTCAGTCTGGTTCAACAGAACCCTTCATACTGAGACCTATTCAAGGGAGCACACAATTTTTTTTGAACAACCTTTGTTTTTAAAGATTTTCGCTATAGCTCAATCACACTAGCCTACCATAAATAAAAATCTCATGGATTTGTCACTTTATTATTAAATTAACGCTCTCTGTAGCAGTCCACAGTAGATTACAATCAAAATGAAAATGTTACCTTCATGTCGATCATAAATTAGTTTGTCTTTACAGATGCTAAATGCAGATACAGATGCAGATTAAACCAAAATGTATCAAATTTAAAGCTCACATATGTTCCCTTTTACAAATAACCTACATTTGCTCCACATCCTCCCTTTCCACCTCCCGTGCTCGTGTTACTGGGAGAGGCCGGAGTAGCCAGCCCCCCGTGTATTATTACTTCTGTTCGAACCCCTCTTTCTACTCTTGGAGTAGCAAGCTTGGGGTCTTGGTCAACTCGAGCATTGCCCCCCCCCCCACCCGTCACTGAATGTCAGTTCACTGAATGTCAGGTCACTGAATGTCAGTTCACTGACCCGGTCTGGTCGGTGGGCAGGGCCTGACGCTTGCGCAGCAGCAGCGTCTGCTTGGGCGCCCATCGGTTGGGGTTGATGCGGTCGAGGACGTCCCTCGCGTGGTGGTACACGTTCCCCAGCGCCCCCATCACCCCGAGACACTGGTGCTGCGCGCGGTGCATGCCCGCAGCGCACGCGTCGTACGCGCGCTCGATCAGAGCCTGGCACGTCTGCAAAAAACACACATACAAGATTGTAGCTCGGAATAGTTTGTGTTATGCCAGGTAAAATTTAGAAATAACCATGCAAATAGTAAGCAGGTTACATGTAAGTTTAGTAGAAAATGTGTCTAAAATATGATTTTTGGATTTTTTGTCCATTGTATGATTAATTTGAAACGGGCAGGCGTAGCGTAACGCATGAAAATAGACCATGGTGGGTGGTGTATAGGTACAATTTTTAAAGGCTGTGCAGTTGCACTATGCCTGTTTTTGAAGAAGAGGGAGTAACACTACGCGTGTTTTGTCCGGGCTAAATTTAAAACTGATAATAAGCATCATAAGAGCTTTGCAGATCTAAAGTACAATTTGACTCTGAGTTCACAATAAAACAACATGTGTACATGCAATTATGTCAAATAATATACCGATACCGTCGACTACGGTGTTTTTCAAAATTAGAAACTAAAAATGCGCATGCAATCTAAAATTACAGAAATTAATCCATAAAAATCCGCTCAGTCTTGTGATTGACCACCTTTGCTAATTTAAACGACTCATAAACGAATGAAGAAGTTTAATTTTGAACCAAAGTTTTAACTTCACGCAGTGAATTTTTACACGGTCCCGGGGCTATTAATCCATAACTTAACATCGTATAAAAAGAATACTAGTAACATCATGTAAAAGAATACTAGGCCTATGACATCATGGCACTCTGCGACCCATCTGAGAGGTCTCCGCGACCCACTTGAGGGTTGTGACCCATGTGCAAAGTTTGAAAATCACTGCGGTAGCTCTATTTTCAATTTTTAATACTGTTAATTATCTAGGCTAAACAGTTTCAAATTTATTGTGTGCAATGAATAAGCGGAGCATATAATAAATTTTAAATTTTGTTTCGTGATTAATTTTCTTATAGATTTAGGCTATAGCGATATTTGTCATTTTTATACATCTACACCTACAACAAAATCCTACACAGTCTATTAGCCACAGTTAAAGCTCAACAACAGTTACTGTAAAAGCTAATATGCTCAAACAACTCGCTGAAATCTATACTGCACACGGTCCTCCATGTGTGAATCCTGCACTAATCCAAATGTCTGCGATTACTGCTGCACTCTCTGCTATCCGTCTCGCCTCCCCAATCTCGTTGACTGATAGCACTGACGCACAGATCCACACAATTACCAACACCTGCTTCCTGTGTCCGTCTCATTCTCACGCTGCAATACTATACTCACCCTAAAACTGAAACAGTCTGGAAAACGACTCTCATCAATAGGCATGAAACTCAAGATTCTAGATTTGTGTTGCAATTATTTTATAGGGCTAGAAGTCAAATTAAAAGTGGGTTCTTGTATACACTGGATGTATTTTGTGCGTTTCGTTTAGGCCTATATTCTTGAATAGTTCAGGAAATAGTTCAAATTTCATAAAACATTAAAAATATATGTGCGCTGTAGGTTTTTGATCAATGTTAGACCCAGCAAACAAGTGGCTTTTACTTTTTACTATCATCTACAAGTGCAAAGTTCAACAAAGCATAAGGCACCATCAACACAGGATTGGCCAAGTCATGATCAATGAAGTTTAGGAAGGTTAACATGGAATTGGTAGCTTTTAAAAATGCTAGAAAATATCACGACCAAACGCAAACACAATTTTTGCAAGCAAAATTTTCACAACATAATTGCCCAGGATTCAATATAATAAGTGCTGCGTAAAAATTCGATAAATAGACTAATGCTGATGAATAGGCCTCAATTACCACAAAAGTGCCGTAGTAAAAATTTAACAAGTTTTACGCCATTCATGGATTTGTCAAAACCCCCCCCGCCGCACAGCTCCCCTACACCACCCTATTTCGTGAGGTACATAGATCATCTCTCAAAATTAGTTTTCTGACAATGCCTGAAGGGATGCCTACCTTCTTGGTGCCCAGGAGCTGCGTCCTGCCCTGGTGGACGTCCAGCTCGACGCCCCCCAGCCCCTCCTCGATGGGCCTCAGCCGGTCCGTGACGTCATGCGCTGCGGCCTGCAGGCCCACGATCGTCCTGTTGAGGTGAAGCATCATCTCGTCGAATGGTCGCAGCAGGACGAGCGTCTGGTTGTACGACTGCTCCGCGCTGCAGCTCATCGCCCGGGACACCTTTAAAATAATAATAATGTGTTTAGAGTTCGTTTCAGCGTCCAGGGACGTCATCTGAGACTTTCATCCGCCGTATCGGCAGATGTAGATTTAGAATAGGTGGAAACTCGAGTCAAAGAGGTAGAAGAAAGAGTGCAGGTTCTTCGGGGTTTTCAGTTGTCTGTTAGAGGCAAAAAGATCTCTAGTGAAAATAGATCGACTTTTAAATCGAAGGGAACAAGGACGGGCTAAAACAGATTTGGAATGAAAGAGAGAGTTCCAAACGTTCGGCGCAGCAAAAAAAAATAAACGTCGACCATTGGCCGAACGAACATCAGGTACATTGAACAGGTGTTTCTTATGGGATCTTAAATAAATCAGCAACATAGTTTATACAGTATTTCTTAAAACATTAATGTAGGAATTTTCCATCAAGCGTTATAATTATATCCGAGGTCATGATGTCGTTTAATGAAATCAGTGAATTAAAGGCTTGATCCGGTATTGATTTCACGTCATTAGATTGGTTATAGAGATATCAATCTTGATTTTAATTTAACACTGGACGGAGAAATCCGGAGTAAACGATAGGGAGCGAGAGTGAGACCTCCTCCATGTTGACGAACACGTTGCTGACGGGCCCGGTGAGCAGATACCCACACAGCAGCACAGCGAAGACTGCGTGACCGCGCGCAGTGGCCAGGCTCGGGACGACTAGGGCTGCTACGCAGCGCGCGAGCCTCGAGGCGACCAGGAGGGCGCAGAGGACGAGGGCCACCACGGCGGACACGAGGACCGCCGTGGTGAAGGAGTAGCCGAGGTGGAGCACCATCCAGAGCAGCGCGAACAGACCGAGGCAGATGGAGCACACAAAGGAGGCGGTGAAGCGGCAGAGGCGCCCGCCAATGTTGTCCGCACTGGGGGAGTTCTGGGCGCCGGGGGAGCGAGGGGCACCGGGGGAGCGCTGGGCGCCGCAGCCGTCTGCCACCCGCTGAAAGGGAAGGAAAAACTTTTCCAGAAGGAAAGATGCAGCTGTCAATATTTCCTAAAATATGCCCTGGCAATCAAGCAATCACTTTATTTTTTCGATCATCAGGCAAGGATATTATGATTGTTAAATTCGCAACACACCCATAGCAGAGCGATAGAATAGGTTGATACTGCTTTTAAAGACACTTGTAATCATCCCGCTATTGCTGTGGATACTAACATTTTCTATAGAATTTGCGAAAAATAAGACTAGCATTGTCAACAATTTAACAACATTATAAATGAAGATTTATAAATACGTAATATCACAGTTTTGAATTTTTGCACGGTCCCGGGGCTATTAATCCATATATCATTCATTCAGCAAGTTAAGAACTTAAGATCATTCCAATACATTTGAGCTATTAGTCAACCTGCTTGCGCATCTGGAGCGCCTGGCGATGCTTGAGAGTCTGTGTGTGCCCCGTCCCCGAGCAGCAGACGTGGTTGGATGGCGAGGCGCTGCTGGGACTCATCGTTTGGAATTTGCGGTGGCACGGGCAGTGGTCGCGTCTGGACACAGACGGCTCCATCGTGGCACTGCGCTGGCTGGCCGCTCCAGCAGAGCGCTGCTCCAACAGCTCCTGCTTGGTTTCAAAGTACCGCGGATCTACCGCGTGTTTCATCGTAAAACTTTGTTCCGCATAATCACGAGAATGGTTTGCACTGGAATCTTTCATGCAGTCGAGTTCGATTGGGTAATTCTGCTCGTAGATCCGACACTCTCTTGCGTGACGTGGATAATCCTCGTCGGCGCATTCTGGCAGTTCTTGCAGCGGAGAGAATGAGCGGAAGTGTGCTGCACGCGGCTCGGTGGAATACATCCTCGGTTGATCAACACCATTGCGATACAGTATGCACGACGGGCATGGCATGGTCGCGCTTTGTCCCATTATAACAGGTGACGCATCAATGCTATTCATTCCATTCTCATTGCGCAGCATATTAAAGTCCAAGACGTGTCTTTCTTCTTCCGGTTCGTTTCCATACCCACCGCCTCCTTCGCTTCCCTGATTCCCAGGCGCAGCCATCCCAGCAGCCTTGTCTTGGTTCGGTTTCACGATGAGGTGCGGCTTGTGCACCGCAATGCTGCGTCCGTGCTTCGGGGACGGCAAAGAGCTGTAGTGGACATCTTGTGACGTTAGTTCAGAACTGACTTCTTGTTCACGTGGTCGCACAGCAAAACGAAGGCTTACCGGCTGATCTCGACAATGTGGAACAGTACCTTCTTTGGATTTTGACCGGCTGTTAGCTGTTTTACTTTCGCGCTTTATATCATCCAAACTTTTTGGCATGGAGAAAATACCCTCGTTAGAAATTGGTGTTTTAAATCCAGTTTTCGCTCCCGCGCTGCAATTTCGCGTCGGCGTTAGGGGAACAATGCAGCTGTAAGGAAAAATTCCAACTCTTGGATCGGGTGAACTTTCGTTCCTTCCTAGACACCAATCGTTGCCGAGTTCCTTGACAGAGGAGAGGATATCGCCTATGGCTAGGGAGAGCTCCCCGTCCTGGCTGGCCGTGTAGTTTCTGCGCGCTTGGAACACGCCAGACTTTATGTGAGCTGGGTGTAGATGATGTGTGCTTGGAACATTATTGCAGTCCGACATGAACATGTTTGGCGCTGTCAGAAGTCTGGAAACAAATTCGTTCATTTCATTCTTCAACAACAACAAATTTATGGTATCGGTTAATCTTAGCATGAAATCCAAGTTCACAGAATAACAATAAGTTAAAGACAATAAAGACAATAAGACAAAAATAAATAAAAAACAAAACACAAACCAAAACATAGGCCTGAACGAATTACCATTCAGTTTCCTTAATCACCACTCTAACAAAAAATTAATATATATAAATATATATAAAATATATATATATATAATAAAGCCGAATATCTTCACTACAATCATCTGATGTTGATACATGCACGCAACAGCCGCTGCTGTGTTGGCTTTCTTGGGTTTACGTTGATGATGCTAATTTGCTGGTTAGCAAAATTAACAATAAAAGAGCAGCAGCGTTAGGTCATATTTTCCTAGATACAATCAGACTGAGCAACTGTATTGTACTCTTCCATTATCATGCGACTCACGCCTTCCTTGTCAAATTACAGTCGTTCAGAAAATTAGCCTATCACGTCTTTTTGACAGTAATTATTCAAATTTATTTTGCATTAACAACATTCGCTAGCATTGCCATTCTAAGAAAAACATTCGTATTCTGCAGCTTCCGGTGGCCAGACCTGCGCTACATGTATGAGCTAGACCCAAGTCTAAACGTATACAATGTAGGATATGAAAGATCTTTTACAACTGCACGAAATTATCAAGCGCAACAAGTAGGCAAAAGTTGCAAAAGTGGCAAAAATGATCGCTAACATTGGAAGGTCTTTCCTTTTTTATTTAAAACATTAACATATCGCGTTGGCCTACAGCAGATCCCTGTGTTCCTAAATAGATTATCTACTACTAAAAATGAAGGTAGTGATGACATTTTCATATGCGTAATAGGCTACAGAAGCATCTTAGGAAGTCCCCATCGAAACCAAATTTGATACCAAACAAGATTAGATCTTGCGATGATCGTATCTATCTCTACACAACGCAGGGGCCCACTAACACCACGTTCTAACTTCTCATGGCGACCATGTAACATAAAACATCGGAGCGAGTTCAATCCCCAGACCCCCCGCGAGAGGCGCCAATGCTGTGGCTAAATCGTCCAATTTGCTGTAACATGCATGTTTGCTGAAATTGAGACGAGCCCGTTAAGTGTCGCCAGGGGAGTCAAAGACGTCGAATTGCGAGTCGCTGGGCGCTTGTAGTTAAATTGGGAATTGGAAGGAAAGGCGCTATTTGTTTTGCCAAGCGAACGTATCGATACCGTATCGGCAGCTGGCCGACGGAAAATTGGGTTTGCTGATTTCCTGATTGTGTGTTCGTGGGCCGCCTAACGTTTTCGTGACAAATTGTATTTGTGTGGCCACAAGGCCTACAACGGTGGCGTGCAGACAATGTCATGATGGCATACTGTGACTGTGACAGCAGATATCTAACCAATGCGTGCGGGGTCTAAAGATTATTTACAAATAGTTTATAGCACCCAGGGCCGGATTTACCTTGGTTGGCGCCCCTGGGCCGCGATATGGTGGACGCCCCCCTCCCCTTGTAGTTTATGTTAAACTACTATGCGAAGTATTATAACGAGGAGTATTATGAGTATTAAGAGTATTATGAGTATTATGAGTATTAAGAGTATTATAAGTATTATGAGTATTAAGAGTATTATGAGTATTATGAGTATTATGAGTATTATGAGTATTAAGAGTATTATGAGTATTATGAGTAACTCGGTGTCATAATTTAGGACGCCCAGAGTACTTATAATAATCAGCGTCCTTATAATATTATGGGGGCATAATTTCGCAGCTGTAATTAACAACTATAAAAAAAATTGGGATTGATGGGCACGCCCGTGGGCCTGGGCCCATGTGGCCCATGCCGAAATCCAGGCCTGATAGCACCGGGGTATTAAATTTGATCATTGGAATGTTGTTCAGTTAATCGTTACTAAAAAGTCGATTACAAGCCATCACACATTTTCATACGATATTGGCATGATTATACATGTTACGGAAAAATTCATACTTAGGCCAAGAGTCCTGTGTGCTAATTCCTTTAACACAAAATAAGCTGTGGTGTGTTTATTAGGTGAACATAATGGGGTGCATATCCACCGTTATCACAGACTCACAGTCATTCATTATCACCTATATGTTGTATCTACATTCTACAACAACAGCATACACTGACAGTTAGGCTACCTAATGACTGGAGGCCATGCATATTACGATGCCTTTGGCTAACCTTTGTGGATTCTGCGCTAGCAGATTTACATCAGGGCCATATTCACACGTTCTACAGCTCCCAACAGTAGGCCTACTGACATTCAAAGAGGATTAAATAATTCACCCATGCACACAAAAATAGCTATCAACATTTGATCTCTATCTGATCCTGTAAATCATATAACTGCGCAGGCAAAATGCTTTCAACCTCTGCCGCTGCTTTATGGCCAAGCAGCGTGAGTGACGATGTACACAAATCACTCGATGGGCGATAATGCAGTAGATTGCCCTATTATACAGCTTTACAGTAACAGCTCTACATATTATTTTAGACCACGATGGTTTGCATCTCAACTCGGCGCTTATCTTATCTCGCCGATGCTCCCGCCGCTCTCAGGTCTCTGGCTGGCATGGCAACCCGCGTGGCATTTAAGAAAGCACACGATGTGATGTCATAAATTATTCTGGGCCCGCTAAACGGTGCTTTGAACCACCGTGTGCTAAAAGTCTGCACACAAGCGGCAATCCTTCGCATCCGACATGACTTTACAATTAAAATTATGCGCAAAGTCTAAGTTTTTTGACTTAATTAAGAGGTACATGTAGCCTAGCTTAGCGTATACAATGTACTTTCTTCTAAACACCTAAAAAAATCAGCCATAGCAGTTAACAGGCAAGCCTACCGATGGCTCTCTATGATAAACTTAACTGAAAGGTCACAGTGGAAAGAGAAACTGTTAATGCTCAAAACTAACAGTGCTGTAGTAGCTTTTAACTAATGCAAATGGCATTCGGGCTGCATGCGTGCACAGGTTGTGCAAGTTCTCAGCCTAAGCAAACGTGGACTCTACATGTAGGCCTACATGTAGGCTACTGACAGCATTTTGAACCTGGCCTTTTGACCGCTGTAGATTTCTTGCGTCAGGTTAGTTCGCCATGCAAGTGAGATCAATTTCCGCCACGCCACCAAATCAGAAAGTTTGTCACTGTATGCCTATTACAATAGCGCACAGTGGCCTATAACACTCAGGACAGCCAACTGATACAGCAGAAGAATAACCGGAGGCTGTCAACTGCAAAAGTCCGTTAGACTGAACGACAATATAATATGTGTCAATCATAATGCAAGAAATTCAATGCACTGTATTCGATACACCTACATGTAGGCTATGATTAGATATAGTGCACGTACACCTGCTGTAGAGAGGGCAAAACGGTAAGATATAAAAAATAGTACTAACCATTTGGTATAAGCCTATAGGATTTGTTGATTGAAGAAAAAATCCATGCAGCATAAAGTAACTGATAAAATTCAAACTAAATTCTATTTCAAACTTCAATTTTCTATGCGCAACGTTGTTTCTCATAGGAGGGACTTTGAGACTTCGCGTCCCTGGGTGATCTCTAGAAGACATTTCTAGCGATTAGCTTATATAGTTAAGAAATCCAACGTTTGTAAAAAAGGGTGTTTGATGTGTACAAGATTTAACCCCTAGTCGGATATTTTAGTTTAAATGCATTAGCAAGATGGCGATATTTTTAAGCCTTTTCCATCATTTTCTTTCCATGACGCAACAATAGCCTATATTATATCGGCACCAAATTTTTGCAAGTAAACGATGACCATTTGTTCTGAAAATAACTCACAGTGAATGTCGTCTAGCCATTGGAATTACAAGTATTAGTCAATCGAATAACTTAAATTCTGATAGCAAAAAATACAATTGGTTATGTTTATACTGTAGCAGCAGGACGTAACTGCAAATGACCACGCGAAGCAAAGACAAGAACGAACGCTCGAACGTGAGAATAATATCCGTCCGCGCCCAATTACATTCTCATAACTCTACCAATCGGTGCTGAAAGTGTCTTGTGCTAATAAGTCGCTGCGATTGTCTTAGTGTCAATAAGCAATCAATAGTTGCCGGCGCTGGAGGGTCCTTTTAGGACGGCGCCGGATGATGTATGGTGGCGTTGGGACCACCGCCAAAGATGGAAGCGCCTGTAATGGGATTCACGCAGAAGGATAAGACGCACATCGATCTGTACTGCAGGAACAAGGGGCATGGGAACTTTTATATCCATCGGCAATGTTTATCTGTCTACACCAAGTTTTTCTTGCGTCTGACCCGACTTTTCATACAGATATCCGACTTTAATAAGGATAACAAAAATATGATATTCTGTTGGAATTATTCTGATAGTAGGAATTGGCTTAAATAAATTGAGCTTACAAGACGTCTACAATCATGTCTAACAGGCTATAGTCTACAGTTTAAACACTAACACAAAACTTTTTACGATCCAAATGCAGCCAACGTATGCAACTTAAAGTAGACATATATGTAGGTCCACTTATTTGTTTTCTCGTAGCATTATTCAACAATCGTTAAATTTTGCAATAATTTAACCTATTATGATACAACATTATCTGCAATATGTCAAAACCCATCCACAGTTTCTTCACACGCACACATCGTGCCCCCGCACGATGAAGTAAGCAGGAGGGAAGAGGGCGGGACGCGGTTGTCATGGTTTGGTCAGATACCGCGCGCTATTCCCGACTCGTGACCTCCGGACAGGACTGCCAACTCGAGAGCTATCTCTGCCGCGAGTCGGCTCGATCCGATCCGACGCCTACAGACGGCCGAAGCTGCACTTTGCAGATTATAGCGTTCCTCTCAGCCGCGCGGCTCTCTCGCAGCGACGTCAAACTGTCGCCACATCCGGAGTAGCCTAGCCGGCTCCCACTTAAAGATCTTAGCGCTAAAGTGTGTTAACCCATTTTCGGTGACGTTCGTAAGCCCAATTTCTAAAAACCTGCATCGGATGATGTATTCGATTTTACATAGCATGGAGCTTAAAATCAGAAGATAAGGTGTATACTGCAGATAGCTTAAAGGAGAGCATATCTTGGTATTAGCTTTCATTTAATGACAGGGGCCTACTGACCGAAATCGCAAAACCATAATTCACAAATAAATTCAGAATTATCAGAACGCATCAATGAATTTGATGCCATTTTGCAGACAGTTTCACTATCATGCTATTGCGTCAAAACATATGCATTTTGATCAAAATGATGCATTAATTAAAAAAAATTTAGGCCTATGATGTAAAATCAGTGCAATATTTTGACGCAATACCACGACAATGAAAAACTAAGCCTATCTCGCACGCAAAAAAGCATAGCATAAACGACATGTTGAATGCGTTACCAACCGCATAGCACCGTCATGCCAATGCTACGCAGTTACAGTAGAGTTACAGAAGCAGACACGGGTTGTTTGAATTCGTTCAAGTTGTTGATACTCCGCTCGAGCGTCGATAACCTCGCTCAACTTTCTGCCGACTTATAGCCGCGCTCGGTCGCTGTTCAACGTCGAGACGCATCTACAGGGTGCGGTAAAAAATATAACCCCCTAGAAGATTCGCGATGGCTCAGCTAAAAATTAAGATTTTTGCTTCATCTTTTCAGGGATTGTAGCTGAGATAATTTGACACAAGTTCTGAAAATTTCGTTTTCAAATCCGCTTGCATTCAGTTTTTAAACTTTTATCAAAAAAGTGAAAAAATCGTAAGAATCGTTTTAACTAACACATTGATGCCTACTAATTGCATTTTGATGCTTGCCGATCTCCAAAATTCGTCGCTAGACTGCAGGACCCATTTTTCCAGACAACCATAAATGGGG
>JAQIWG010002995.1:0-18930 GCA_034695025.1 Chamaedrilus cognettii
GCACCACACATAATGTGTAGGCCTAACTACTGGCATTTATGTGCCACTCCTGTCTATAGCACGCTCGCAGGCAGGCAAGCAGGCAGGGCATTGTCAATTATATTGGGTAATTATTATGATTCTAATGCTATAATAGTTTAATGAAATTCTAACTAAGTTGAATTATATACTATCTCTGTGGGCACGTACACCTTAAAGATGTCCCGAAGAAACATCGGCATTCCTGCCTAACATTGTGAAATGAAACAGACTAAAACATGTGGTTAATCTCAGCCCTAGACCTAACCCAAACTAAACCTAAACCATTATATACTAGTGCTCAACTAACCTAACTCCTAAGCCTAATCCCCAACCCAGAAGTTAAGACTTGGCACAGGTTTGAGTCTGTTTTGTTTCACCATGTTAAGGGGTGATAGGCAGGATCGCCGAAACCTCATCAACTGATTCAGTACTGAATGAGAAAACATGTTCTATCGCGTTGCAGGAGAGCTATGTGTCTGCGATGGCGTTCATGGCGCCCGTGTTCGAGCTCCCCCTTTGTGACGTCACGGTGCGCGCCGGCCACCGCGCGACCCTCGAGTGTCGCGTGGTGGGCACCCCGCGCCCCACCGTCACCTGGTACGTCGATGGGATAGAGATACGGCGCTCAGAGGACTTTGAGATAACGTACGAGGAGGGGCGGTGTTTGCTCGTGATCAATGAGACGCTGAGTGAGGACGAGGGGGAGTACACGGTGAAGGCGGTCAATGAGGGGGGGTCCTGCATCTCAACCGCCTACCTCTCCGTCCTCTGTTAGTGTACTCATCTCGTTTAATGTACTTCACTAATTTATATCTTTAAAAAAAAAATAAAAAATTGTTTTTAGAAATTACATGATGTACGATATTCATTAGAGGTTGACTGTTATTTACAATTAGAAAGAAGCTTGAGAATCTCTCACAAATAAGATAGGGTGCAATTTGTAAGCAGTGACCGCTATAGAATTTGGTTCAGTTGTCGCAAAGTTTTGTGTTCGAAAAAGGCGTTAAAAGCTATAGGCAGTTACTATTAAGCTGTCTAGAATCAAACTGATTTTGCCTAGCTTGTGGCAGCATGGTTTAAACTAACTCCGTCATTACGCTGCCTCTGTTAATCCTCTTTTTGAGTGTCGTTCCGCTCATGAGTCCTTTCTGGGTTGAATTCGGGGTCCTAATTCGTTGGTCGTGTCCTGTGCAGCGGTGCAGACAGAGACTCAGAGCGTGACAAAAGAGACGACACAGAAGACGACGACCACAGAGACGCACACGACCACCCTCGAGACCGCGTCAAAGACCCAGCAGCTCACTGAGATCGAGGGTAGCAGACCAGTCGTATTTCTATCATTATAGTGTCTCTCAATTATCTCCTGCTTTTCAGAGAGGAGCAGTTATTTGTAGTTTAAGGACCGTTGTAAACAACAACCAAAGACCATTACAGTCCAGCGGCCTGTTTCTCAGAGTTTCCCTGACAAAGCTTGAATTTAATCCTTAGTCTAGTTTGAAAAAATTTTAATCCATTTGCCGACCGCCATGACGTCATCGTTTGGTTTGGAGCGCGTGGCAGTGTGGAGTTTCCAACAACAAACGAAAAAATTTGCCTAAGATTTTCTTAGGAACTTCTTAAGACAAAAATTTACCTAATATATTTTGAGTGACAGGCCAGCAGTTCAGTTCAGTTCAATGCCTCGGGTCCAAGCAGCGAATCGCTCCCCCCTCTTCAGCCGCTGCTTTAGACTCATTTAGTTGCCTCTTGTGACTCGCTCGGGGAACTCTGGAGAGCAGATCTGGAGAGCACACCTGTTCTTTCTTAACCCCTGTCTGTAGTGGATCTTCAGAGAGGGAAGAGGGAAAGCCTTATTAATACTTTTAAAATTGAAGATATGAGTATGATACAGTTTAATTTTAACATCCTAGTTCTTTTGTAGAATGGTGCTCACATCTTTTTTTGCGCAGCATCTGTCTAGAAATAATGATCTTTACAGTAAAGTTCAATGCACCACGACGTGTCAATGTCAATGAGTTAGTTTTGCTCTTCTCTTTTTTGAAAAGCAGGGACGTTTTCTATTGTTCTTGCTTCAAAATCTCAAACATTTATAACATACGCTATAAAAACAGTACAAGCCTAAAACGCTAATGCTTGATCTCATAGACCGCAATTTGGCATTCACCGTTACGTATGCAACAAAATGGATTTGTGTAAAACCCAGTCCTAACCTTAACTCCAAGCCCTAACCGTGACCTAGACCCAACAGTAATCCTAAACCTCATCCCAGACGTATGTAAGGCTACAATTGCATGTAATTAATTTAATGATTTTATTTCCACACAAATTTTCCAGAGTGATTAAGATATAGTCACTGCCTTGAAATAGCATTTGGATTAAGGTATTTTTGTACCGTTGAGCACAATTCCTTACATGGCGCTGTGTCCATGTGTGTAGTGACTGTGAAGGCGGACCACCAGGCTCCCATCTTCACCACGCAGCTCGAGGCGCGCGAAGTGCTACTCTCTCAGACAGTCGTGCTAGAGTGTCACGTCACCGGCGTACCGGAACCCTCCATCACCTGGTACCAGGTAAGAAAAAAAAGTGCTGGCACGAAAAAGTGGACGTACAGTACATGATGATGATGACTAGGCAAGTCACACAAGGATGATGACTATAGCGGAGAATATCCATTGGGCCATAAATTTTAAAATATATACACATATTACAATACAAAGCCTAATTTTGAAATACATGACGAATGCCGTCATTGTACTCATGCAAACTGAGCTCAAGCTCTGCAATCTTTTGCTGGCAACAGCAACATTTAGAGTTTAAAATAACCGTTAAAATCATCATTTTTGGCCTTACCATGGCCTCACAGTGTGAGGCCGACCAGTGTGGTCAATTTTTAGCAGATACGAAAAACAGGCGGAGTATCATATCTTATTTACTTCTTACAATCTTTGATCAGAGTGTAGGGAAAAATTCAGCCGAACATAAACATTGCGTCGTCTTGTATATAAACATTAAAATAAAAATGCGAAAAAAAAAAATCATGTGTCAAAAATCGCCTTGAAAGAAATTGAACTGAGAGTTTCATCAATAAATGACCTCAGGGCGCTAAAGCAATAATGTCAGGACGTTAAAGCAGTAAATAAATTGATTTATTACTGCTACAGGATGGGCGAGAGATCCAGACGACCCAGCACATCCAGCTCCTGTACGAGTCGGGTCACTGCACCCTCATCATCGACTCGGTCCAGCTGGACGACGAGGCGGAGTACCGCTGCATCGCGCGCAACGAGCATGGCATGGCAGAAACCTGGGCCGAGCTGCTCGTCGAAAGTAAGCCACGCTCGCCAACCAATCACGTGACATCACGCGGGGGTCACGTGACGCGGTGGCGGCCAATAGGAGCAGAGATGGGGAATGCGGAGCGAAGTTGCGAGGCGTTTGTCGATGTTGTTTGCTTGTGGTTTATTCGCGTTTATTTAATGTCGCTTTTAGAGAAATTTCGGTATTGTTTTAGTGGATATGTTCGAGTTTATTTGATGTCTTTTGCTAGGATTGGCTGTTTGCTAAAGCTTGCTTGATTTAATGATCGAATGATATTCAGTTGTGAATATCCATTCGTTATGTGTTCCCTGATTGGTGGTTGGTTTTTGCTGTTGTAACAATGCTTCCTATTGGCCAGTAGTGTTGGATGGTAGATTTTCGCTCATTTTTTGTCCGCTTGTGTGTATCTAATTCTTGTGCTTAATATGTAATGTATTTAAATGATCAAATAATTGATCGCAGCGTACTAAGAAGATATATGATAAATTCGATAATGTCAAAGTGGGACTATCAGGAAATATTGCATATTACACTATCTTTCATATATAAAGGCATTCTTATGCCTTTATACATGTTTTTCTAATTGTTTGCATTTTTTGCGAACTCCTTGCTGATGCATCTTGAAGTTATTACGACTTCAAATACGTGACTTAGTTGATATGCCATTATTAATGGCAGTTGTTATGGCAACTTCCTCGATTTTCACCGGAAAGCTTGTCTAGCAAGATAAAAATCTGAAAATATTCGAACCTTTGGGGCTGAATTCAATTGAGCAACAATAGGCATATATGTATGTAATCATTGCAATTTTATTTATCGTACATAGGATACGATCGTGAAGTTAGCAAATTGTGGCATTATTTTTTTTCCGCTAATTTTGTGCCCATTACTGTCATGCCTCTTAGCTCTATCTAATTTACTATCTTAGTCACACATAACTTCTTTGCTTCTAAACTGCTTGTGTATGTGCTTAGCGTTATAATCTGCTTTTTGTTTCATTATTTTGCTTTAGCTATTTTTATGTTTGCAGTCCGTAGATATGGAAGTCGCTAAAAATTCTGCAGCTTTTGCGCCTAATTTTAAAGCTTTCAGTGTCCCAGTTGAAAACTACTTTTTTATGTACAGCTAAGAAAATCGGCACGGTCTTCAGAACGAATAGTACTGATTTTCTTAACTTTAAATCAAAAAATTCTTTAAAAAGGCAACTGTAACTGCACAAATTCAAACTTCTACACTGTGAGTCCAAAAGTTCACTCATATATCATAACTTAGGCAACGCGGAATTTTCACGCATATTGCGGGTGGTCGTTGACAATAAGTTGTCTCATTCACGCCCACTTGATAATGCTGCTCTGACAAATGCTTGTTCTATTATACACATGGTTGTATTGTACTGATCGCTTGCTAGTGGTGGCAACAACGTTATCTTCACTCTTAGTTATTATTAAGTACAAACTGTGAACTTCTTTTCTTCATGATTAATAGCTATTTCGTGCTGATTTGTAGCTCAAGGACAATGCGTATATTTGTAGCGTGGCGTCTTGTACAATTATAAAACTCTCAGCAAATTAAAATCTTATTTGCGTTGACGATCTGTGTTGGTCATCATTATAGATAGTGGAGCTAGTTCAAAGGGCTGGATTAAAGATGGATTTAAACTGCACAAGAGTGGCATTTTGGGGTTTTCATGAAAGTCGTCTCCATGCGAATAAAAAACTTCACGACCTGATATGACCTAATACGCAAGTTTTCCTTTCTCTCTCTCAATTTGATTCTTAGTGCATCCTACATTGAATAACGTTGTTGCCACCATTGCAAGCGTGACGAAGACAGTATGTAAAAGTTGAACCAGTTTGTCTGAAACAATTAAATATGATGATCATTTTGGTTATAAGCTTTTGCAGACTGTCTTTGTGTGCTGAGTTGTGTTTTTATGCTGATTCTAAATTTTACCATGAGTGCTTTTCACGTGATGCATGCTACTGATACTCACGTCGATGCTTGCGTAGCCTGTGCGAGGGACGACTCTCTTGTGTTTCCAAATTAGCCTGCTATCTGTTTTCATCGGGCATGTTTAACAGCAATATTTTGTAAATCTAACTCATGACGAGAGGATTTTGAAAACAATTCAGAATTTTGGCATTGAGACGAGATATTTTCAAAAGTCTGTCACATATGTATCAATGTTTCTTATTTTGTTACGTGAAAACTAAACTCTGAAAATCAATTTAGCCTACAATGATTTATGCTGGGCATATTTTTCATGTTTAAATCACTGGTTGTTTTCCAGTTGTGTTTTGCACTTACTAATTACCTCCAACATTTAACGTTATTCAGTTGTATATGATCGATACGCAATCTAAGGGTATAATCCAACACATGCATACAACCCTGAGTTTATGAATGCGTAAAAAAAACAAGTGGCAGAATGACATCAGCGGAACTGTGACCGTTATTTCACCGCTTGTTTGTTTTTCCTTGCATGCACGAACTCACAGTTTTATGTTTGCGTTAGATTTGACCCCGTGCATTCTATGAATTCTTGGAACTAATGTATTACATTGCGGATATTGTGCTGTTACACTGCTTTTCGACCTGTAACGTTATTGTGGTACAAGCTTTCTCATGTGCATGCATTGTACTATTCAGCGCAAGAGTTGAAAAATGATCTTTGATCTATCTTGAATCGCCCGTACAGATCGGTTGAGATGTGGGTCGAGTTATCTCAGGTTATATTTTCTGCGATCTGATTGGTTGATACCAATTTTGTGTCATGAGCGTGATCCAAGCTTTATATTGAGCCACTGAGCATTAGCGACTAATCCACTGTTTGCGCTTGAGTTAACATTGCATGCCTTATCTGTAGTTGTAGTTGTGGCTTAATTAAGCTAACAGCATTTGCATGCTTTAATTTAAAACCCTATTGACATTAAATTAAAAAGTAAGCCACTCCAATTACAGTGCAACGGCGCCAAAATTTACAACATTGGCTTAGAAATCCTTGCAATGCATGGACTAGTGTTTATTAGTGTTTAGCCTAAAATTAAATAAATTTTGGTGGTAGTGTGTTGGTAAGAACTGACTACTGAGGCGGTAATTTATACTGTTAATTTGGAAACAGTGTAAGTTCTATTATCGAGGGGAAAAAGGCAGAAAATTGACAATATGGCAACTCCATCCAGGTCATTCAATATCAACTGCTAACACATCTCTTGTTTTATAATCAAAAACTTTGACAGCGAATGCAAAACACAATGAGTCTTTTCAAGTTCACAGTGTTAAGATTGAGTTAGAGTTGAGTTAACGTCTGACAAGTTAGATGCACATTCATATTCACATTCTGAATAACATTATAATGTCAAAACAGACAGACAACAGCGAAAATGTGGAATATGAATGAACTAACTTGTCAAGCGCTAACTCAACTCTAACTCAATTGTAGCACCGTGGACTTGAAATGACCTAATGTAAAACTCACCACGCATATTCCACGTTAAAATTGTTTAATAATTGTGAGTATGTTTAGTATTGATATGATTGTTATTTTTTACTCAAAATCTCGGGTTAAGCCTGACTCTTATTTTTAGTATTTTAATATTATCTGACTATTTTTTTATGTTCTTGCCAATAATGGAAAACCATCGACCTTAATGCTTTTTTTTATTAAATCAGTATAAATTAACCTGAAGTATAGAAATAGAATACATCTCTGATAAACACCTACACCGTGGTTTGCCCCATGCAGGCTGAGGAACAGAAAATTGGCTTGCAGCCTAGAGCTCCCCGGGCGAGTAGTAAAATGCCATTAAAGAAGGGAGAATAGTACTATGCTGGCTCCCTTGCACAGAACTGGGGGGGGACTGTGCAAGATAATCTTTGTGCTATATGGTCACTTAACTGCAAAACAAACACATTGATTGAAAATTATGGGATCTTAGTGTTGTATAGATTAATAAATTATGTAAATTTTAAGCCATAACTTTACTTAATTATCGCAAATCTCTTTGAGGTGTGTGATTACAATATTATGTTCAAACACTAATATATAATTTTCCATCTTTTTGAAGCTGAACGTTAACATATTTTATTTTTAAACGGGCATAAATGTAGAGGATAGCCTGTGATGCAAAACACTTTCTGTTAATTTTATTACGTATAATTAGTTATTATAAATAAATAAATGAATTAAATATAGAAATTTTATACATAGTTCGGGTGGTGAAGCGTGGTGGTGATGTGTTGCAAGGTGAGACGACGACGCGTCACCGCACGGAGCGACGCATCCAACTCTCGACCACGACCACGACCTTTGAGACGACCGGGGTCAACGTGACCCAGCTGCAGGAAACACGTTCGTATTCGCGCTCTTTGTGTCATTAACCAACGCAATGTTTAACGCTTGAGTGGTAGTGGGCTAATGGCGCTGTACAGCACCTATTTATGTATGCTTTAAATGCGCTTTTCATATAATGATAGAGCTAAGGAAAGTTGTATGTTGTTAAATATGTCTGTATATTAGTTACATATTGATTTTATATAACGTGTTTATTATTACCTTGTTTAGATTTTTTGTAGTATATTGATTAGTAACAACTATGTGTTTTACTCTGTGTTTTTTCACTAATTCCATACGTTTTCCATGTCTATTCCTATTGCGCATTTGTTCACTATACGTGTGTAATTTTTGAACTATATAGCTCAATTAACTCAATAGAAAAAATCCTCAGCGAGGTTTTTTTTCTTGGGAAAAATGAAGACCACAATGAGCACATGCTCAGCTTTTGCGTGTTGGCTTAGGATTTGTATTTCATGAATTTCATTCTATTTTTAGAATACCGCACAGTAAAAATATTGTTTTCTCTTCATTTCTCGTTTGATCACAGTTATGCTATGGTAATGAGCTAATGTGATAATAAGCTGCAATTTACACCTGCTTAAAAAAATATCAGTGTTGTAGAAAGAAATTATGACAACGTTAAACATCAACTTGTACGCCGTGCAGGGATCCCACTGGAGTACACGCAGGACACGGTGACGACCGTCTCCGAGCAGGTCCTCCGTCCCCAGGAGATCACGCTCCATGTCTCCACCGCCAAGATGACGACCCCTCGCGCCTGGCGCGTCCAGCCCACGCACGAGACCGTCGACCAGGAACTGGTCTCCGGGCAGATCTGGCCGGTAGACGACCGGAGCGAGATTCTCCATCAGGAACCGGTAATCTCCGGAGAAACCGTCATGGCCGCCGTGGAGCAGCCAACGCTGTCTTTGGTAGTCGAACAGGCCGATGGTACACAAGTCGGATTGACCATGGAGGAATTCACGATGACGTCCGAAGAACGAGTGTTTCACGAAGAACTCCCACTACACCTTCGCGCGCAGACATTCCTCCCAAAGCCGCAGCACGTGCAGATCCAGAAGGCTGATGAACTTACTCCGGATGTGATTTCTGACGAGCTGCTTCCGGCGAAACCGGAAGCGGCTTCGACGGAAGACGTTACAGTTACCGTGTCTACGGCGGTCGTGAAGCTTCCGCAGCCGGCAAGAGTCCACGTGCAGCAGGATGAACTACAGACCGATTGGATCTTTGAAGGCGTAGATCACGAAGCGCCGCACACGGCATCGACGGAAGACGTGTCTTTCCAGTCTTCCATCGCCTCCGTCACGCTCCAGAAGCCGACACGTGCCACCGTCCAGGCGACTTACGAAATCAGTCCGGATACCATCTCGGAAGGGATTCAACCGGCGCATCCGGAAACTGCAACGCCGAAGGATGCGGCAGAATCAGAGATCGTCGTGGCGTACACGACAAGTCCGGAGATGATGAACGTCGGGGTGGTGTCGGAGCGACACAGCCCGGAGACGGAACGAGAGATGACGGAGGCCGCTCCGGGGGAAGTGATCACTGCGCAGGAGATCAGGTTTGATGTAGAGATCGGAACGGCGACGCTGGGAGCGCGGAGCATGATGCAGACTGTCGCCTTGACGTCGGAGGGAACGACGGAGACGATGGAGGAGAGGCTTGTGGAGCCGTCTGGCATCCAGGTCTGAGAGTACTGCGATTATCCGCCACTTTGTCTCTCACTTCTGATTATATGAGCTGACATAGATGCCCGAGTACTGTGGTTAATGGCCCATTTTGTCTCTCGTTGTTGATTATTGAAGCTGATGTCAAATTCTAGATACCTTTCAGTCAGCAGAAAATGAATGTGCATAAGCTTAAAGTAAACTTTTTTTTTATTGGACATCGACAAGCAATGGAATATTTTTAGCAATATAAATTTTGTATCCAGCAGATTATTAAATAAAGAATTTATAACGGGTCGGGGGTTTATAAATTTTTTCCATTACAGGCCTGTGCATGGATTTTGTTGTCTTAATTTGTTATATTATCATTGTTTGTTTGAACCATTTAGCAATACCATGAAGTGATGATGAGAAGTTATCCACGATTTAGTTTAACATTCGGTGCTTCGAGTGGCATTACTGGTGATTCATTACTATGCTATATATATATCGATGGGAAGGGCATCTCACTGTAAAAAGCCAGCGACTATTTAAACATCCAACCTGTGAACGCTTATATTGACGCAGTAATAGCGTTACAGGCCTTTTTTGTAGCGCAGTAGAATGGGCGTCAAAAACGATGATTATTATTATTATTATTTTGACTGCGATTCAGGTAACTCCGGCGGAAATCGTGTTTGACATCGGATCGGCCGCTGTCAAGATGCCGCAGGCCGTGCGCGTCGGACTACAAAAGGCAACGGAAGAGACGGAAATAATCCAAGAGGGACTCCAGCCCGTCCAAGGGGAGACTGCCAAGCAGGCGGATACAGAGGACGACACGGGTCGCGCTCAGGTGAAAAGTCGCGGCGTGACGCGGGTCAGCGAACAGCGCGAAATCCTGCAGCCGGAAACCTTCAGCACCGGCGTTGTGGTGCCCACCGGAATTGAGGTCCAGCCTTCTCAGGTTGAGATGGAGATATCCACCGGCCAGGTGGTTTCAACGAAGGTTTCAAGAGTCACTGAGTTGGTCGCCCAGCCGATACAGCCAGAAAATGTGACTCCGGAGTTTAGTTTCATCACTGGAGAAGTGGTTCAATCGAAGGACATACCAAGCGAAGTCTCGATGGAATTGGTGAACGTGCAGCAAGAGATCGTTTTGGAGAAGATGGATGTTGTTGAAGAAAGCACCATTTCGACGATAATCACGACCAAAAAAGAAGAAGAATCCCATACGGCGATGATTGATTTCGAGATCACGGCCGAACAACCGCAGGTGATGTCGGAGTTCATCACGGAGATAATGCCACAAATAGAGACCTCTGAGATTCAGTTCACCATCGAAGAAGAGAAGCCAGTACAGACGGTGCTGAGCGAGGTGAAGTTTGAAACTAAACAAATCACTGAAACGATCACAAAAGAAGAAGAATCTCACACAGCAATGATTGATTTTGAGATCACAGCCGAACAACCGCAGGTGACGTCAGAGTTCATCACTGAGATAAAGCCGCATGTGGAGACCTCTGAGATACAGTTTACTGTCGAAGAAGAACAGCCTGTAGAGATTGTGCTCACCGAGGTAATGTTTGAAACAAAACAAATTACCGACGAATCGGTCACCAGCGAAATGTTGATCACGTTTGAGGATGAAACGCACACTTCTGAAATGCAGTTTGATGTGACGGCACCGAAAATGGAATTCGAAGTTACTGAGATAGTCACTGAGGTGCAGCCGGAGAAGGTGACGTCCGAAGTTGAAATGATGTTTTTCGAAGACGTTGCTCCGACTGAAATACACTTTGATATTACTTCCACTCAGATTGAGCAGAAGGAAATCGTTCAAGTTCAAGAGCAGATGGATGTTATTCAGCAGGAATCGGTGACGTCAGAGGTACAATTCTCCGTCGAAGACAAAGTTCAACCTCAGGAAATTCAGTTTGAAATATCCACTGCTGAGATTGAAGACAAGACTCTTACTCAGGTTACAATGCAAGAGACCGAACTGAAGGAGTATCAAGTATCAGAGGTGGTCATGCCCGTTGGTGAGGAAATTAAACCGGAGGAAATTACTTTTGAAATTTCTACGGCTGAGATGGAAACGAAGCAGACTCAAGTCGTCGAACAGCTAACGGAAACTACCCAATTGGAATCTGTCATATCAGAAGTCTCGATTCCATTCGGAGATGAAATCACGCCAACAGAGATAGCGTTTGACATTTCTTCTGCAGAAGTTAAAGAAAAGGAAGTGGTTCAAATAGAGGAGCAGATCAAGGAAATCAAACCAGAGTCTGTGATCTCTGAAGTTGTGATGCCGGTTGGAGAAGAAATTCAGCCCTCGGAAATTCAATTTGAAATTACCACGGCCGACGTAGAAGAGAAGACCCTGGTGAAAACCGAGGAACAGATTACAATCCGAAAACAATCGGTCACATCGGAAGTTCTTTTTGAGATGGGTCAAGAAATTCAGCCGACTGAGATTCATTTTGATATTTCCACTGCTGATGTGGAGACTAAACAAGTTCATCAGATCATCGAACAAGTCACCGAAGTCATACCAGAAACTTTTGAAACGGGAGTACTCATTCCTCTTGGGGAGGACATTCAGCCATCTGAGGTTGTATTTGAAATTTCAACGGCTACAACGGAACAGAAGGAAGTTACTCAAATCGTGGAGCAAGTCGCTGAAGTTGCTCCGGAAGTAGTATCCATGGAATTGATACCATCAGTGGGCGAAGAAGTTCAACCGGAGGAAATACAATTTGAAATCTCAACGTTGGAATCAATCGAAAAAGAAGTTACCAAGATCGAAGAGCAGGTGATTGACACCAAGCCGGAAGTGATAACATCTGAAATGACCATGTCCTTTGGAGAGGAAATCAAACCTTCAGAGATTCAATTCGAAGTTTCAACTGCTGAACTCGAGCAGAAGACTGAAACGCTGATCACTGAGCAAATTGAAGAAATCAAGCCGGATACCTTCACATCGGATATTGTTTTTTCAACTGGAGAGGAGATCAAGCCAACTGAAGTACAATTTGATGTTTCAGTTGCCGAAACCACTCCCACGGCTCCAATTCAGATATCGGAGCAGATCTTTGAAACAGCCCCGGAACAAGTGACATCGGAAATGCTCATTTCTTTTGGAGAAGAAATCCAACCGACTGAAGTCCAGTTTGATATTTCCTCTGTCGAAATAACAGAAAGGAAGGACGTCATTCAGACAGGAGAATTGGTCACTAACGTCACTTTTGAGACCGTGACGTCAGAGGCTACACTTCCCATGGAACTCGAGATTGCACCCACTGAAATTCAGTTTGAAATTTCTCAGGTTGAACCGGAAAAGAAAATGATTCAACAGACCATCGAGCAGAGCGTTGAAACGCGTCGCGACTCGGTTATTTCTGAGGTGCAATTGACCATTGGAACCGAGATTCAACCGACAGTGATACAGTTTGAGGTTCCAGCTGTCGAAACATCGGAGAGAGAAAAGACTCTTGTTTACGAGCAGAGTGAGGAACTCAAGTCAGAAATTTTTTCGGAAGAGATCATCATTCCGAAAGGAGATGAAGCCCAGACAATGGAGATTGAAATACCAACAACGACGTCGCAGGTTATTGCACTGACCGATACTTTGACAACGGTGCAGAGCTTTGAGATGAAACCCGAGACGTTCACCGAAGAAGTGGTGGTACCAAAAGGAGACGAACTCATTCCTAGTGACGTCACTCTGCAGGTTGACACTGCTGAAGTCGTAGAACGTACAACGACGCTGATTCAGGAGGAAAAGTCTGAACTGCAGCCAGAAACCTTCTCAGATGAGCTGGTGATGCCGACTGGAGTAGAAGTTCAACCTTCGGAGATAACATTCGAAATTGAATCGGCCAAAGTTCTCGAGCGCGAAAAAACCCTGGTGCAGGAGGAAAAGGAAGAGATCACAGCGGAAACGTTTTCCGAAGAAGTCATTCTTCCTACCGGGCAGGAGGTGACGGGACTGGAGATTCAGATTCCCACTACGACATCACAGGTTGTAACGCACACAGAGACGGTTGTGTCCGAGCAGATTGAAGAAGTAAAACCTGAGAAGTTCTCTGAAGAATTGGTAATGCCGACCGGAGAAGCAGTGGCTCCGACAGAAATTGAATTTGTCGTTGAGAAGGCTGATGTTGGTGAACGCGAGAAGACGTCGATTGTCGAAGTGTCGATGGAATTCAATGTCGAAACGTTTTCTGAGGAATTGGTGATGCCAACCGGACAGGAGGCAGCGCCACTGGATGTTCAGGTATGAATTTACTCTGATAAAGACACTGATATCATTATTTTTTTTATATGTGTAGCAATTTTTGGGGGGAAGTAGGTTTGTTTTGTGAACGAAAATAACTTGTTGCAATTTGAGTGCAAAAATCGATGACAAGTTAGCAGAGCGGTGTTCAGTTGAAATTTAAGATGTTCAATAAATATGGTTGACAGTTTACTAAAATTACGTGAGTGTATTGTAACTGCTTGTCACGGGATCTGATCTATGATATATCTATCCTAAGTATCATTCAGTGTATGAGTCGATCAGTTTTAGCTTTTAATCGACTTTGTATGAGAAATACAGAAATTAAACGTTCATGAATTCGCTTTCAGTTTAATTTAATTTAAAGCTAGCAATTGATTTATTCGAGAATTATGAAAAGTTCTGAAGGTTGAATCATGTCTCAGAAATATTCTGTTGACTGCTAATATTAACTAATATTCATGGTCGTCCTATTTTTATAATTTGAACGCAATTAATATAAATCGACGCTTGCACGCTGCAGATTCCGACAACCACATCTCAGACCATCACCCATGACGTCACGCTTGTTTCTGAACAACTCATCGAACTAAAACCGGAAACCTATTCGGAAGAAGTCACCATTCCGACCGGAGAAGACATTGCCCCGATGGAAATTGACATTACAACTACGACAACAGTTCCTTCAGAACAAGAACAAACCCTGGTCGTGGAGCAAGCTGCTGACATCAAAGTGGAATCATTCTTGGACGAGGTCGTCATTCCCACTGGAGAAGCGATTCAGCCTTCAGAAATTGAGCAAGCCACATCAACTGCTGAATTTGTTATCGGAGGTGAAACTCACGTGGGCTTGCAGGAGGCTGAGATCAAGATCGAAGCATTCTTTGAGGATGTGCTCATACCCACTGGACAAGAAGTTCGCCCGTCAGAAATTGAGACGTCTACATCGACTGCGGAGTTTGTTGTTCCTGGTGAAACACTGGTTACGGAACAGCAGGCGGAAGTCACAATCGAGTCCTTCTCAGATGAAGTTACCATTCCAACTGGTGAAGAGGTTCAACCATCACAAATCGAAGAAATGACATCAACAGCTGAATTTGTGATTCCAGGAGAGACTCTTGTTGGTGAACAGCAGGCAGAGATCACAATTGAATCATTCTCTGAAGAAGTCACAGTTCCAACTGGTGAAGAAATTAGGCCATCTGAAGTCGATATAACTACATCCACTGCTGAATTTGTGACTCCAGGAGAAACTCTTGTCGAAGAACAACGAGCTGAAATCACCATTGAATCTTTCTCTGAAGAAGTCACTGTTCCTACTGGAGAAGAGGTACAACCATCACAAATCGACGAAGTAACTTCAACTGCTGAATTTGTGATTCCAGGAGAGACTCTTGTTGGTGAACAGCAGTCAGAGATCACGATTGAGACCTTTTCAGAGGAAGTGACGGTCCCAACTGGTGAAGAAATTAAGCCATCTGATGTTGAGGCTACTACTTCCACAGCTGAATTTGTGATTCCAGGAGAAACGCTTGTGGGTGAACAACAAGCCGAAATCACCATTGAATCTTTCTCTGAAGAAGTCACTATTCCTACTGGAGAGGAGGTTCAACCATCACAAATTGAGGAAGTAACGTCTACTGCTGAATTTGTCGTTCCTGGTGAGACTCTAGTTAGTGAACAACAGGCAGAAATCACCATCGAATCTTTCTCTGAAGAAGTCACAATACCCACAGGTGAAGAGATTCGACCTGCAGAAACAGAACTGTCAACGTCGACCGCAGAGTTTGTAATTCCCAGCGAGACACTCGTTGAAGAGCAGCAGGCAGAAATAATTATAGAAACTTTCTCTGATGAAGCGGTTATACCCACAGGTGAAGCAGTTCAACCATCTGAAATTGAGCAAGCCACTTCAACTGCTGAATTTGTTGTTCCTGATGAGACCCTTGTTAGTGAGCAGCAGGCTGAAATAGCCATTGAATCCTTTTCAGAAGAAGTCACAATTCCAACCGGTGAAGAGATCAGACCTTCGGAGATCGAGCAAATTACCATGACGGCGGAAGCTGTGATTCCTGGAGAAACACTGGTGGAAGAGCAGCAGGCTGAAATCACGATCGAGTCATTCTCCGAAGAAGTCACAGTTCCTACTGGAGAGGAAGTTCAACCATCACAAATTGAAGAAGTGACTTCAACTGCTGAGTTTGTGATTCCTGGTGAAACCCTTGTTGGTGAACAACAGGCAGAGATCACGATTGAGACCTTTTCAGAGGAAGTGACAGTCCCAACTGGTGAAGAGATTAAACCATCTGAAGTCGACACAACTACATCCACTGCCGAATTTGTGATTCCTGGGGAAACGCTTGTTGAAGAACAGCAAGCGGAAATCACCATTGAATCTTTCTCTGAAGAAGTCACTCTTCCCACTGGAGAAGAAATTCGACCATCGAAAATTGAAGAAGTAACTTCTACTGCCGAGTTTGTAGCTCCAGGTGAGACGCTTGTTGGTGAACAACAGGCAGAGATAACCATTGAGTCTTTCTCAGAGGAAGTCACCATTCCAACTGGTGAAGAGATTAGACCTTCTGAGATTGAGGCGCCTACGTCGACTGCTGAATTTGTGATCCCGGGAGAAACGCTTGTCGGGGAACAACAGGCTGAGATCACCATTGAATCTTTCTCAGAGGAAGTCACTGTTCCCACTGGAGAGGAGGTTCAACCATCTCAAATTGAGGAAGTAACTTCAACTGCTGAGTTTGTGATTCCAGGTGAGACTCTTGTTGGTGAACAGCAGGCAGAGATCACTATTGAGTCATTTTCAGAGGAAGTGACGGTACCCACCGGTGAAGAAATACAACCTTCTGAAATTGAGGTACCAACATCGACTGCAGAGTTCATAGTTCCCGGTGAGACCCTAGTTGGTGAACAGCAGGCTGAAATCACAATCGAGTCATTCTCAGAAGAAGTCACCTTTCCAACTGGTGAAGAAATTAAGCCTTCTGAAGTTGACACAACGACGTCTACTGCTGAATTTGTTACTCCAGGAGAGACTCTTGTTGGTGAACAGCAAGCAGAAATTACCATCGAAACCTTCTCAGATGAAGTCACTCTTCCGTCTGGTGAAGAAGTTCAACCATCTCATATCGAAGAGGTCACCTCAACTGCAGAATTCATTATCCCCGGAGAAACGCTTGTAGGAGAACAGCAAGCCGAGATCACACTGGAATCTTTCTCCGATGAAGTCACGATTCCGACTGGTGAAGAGGTTCGTCCTTCGGAAATTGAACAAACCACTGCCACTGCTGAATTAGTGATTCCTGGAGAAACGCTTGCAGAAGAACAGAAGGCTGAGATCACAATTGAATCCTTCTCTGAAGAAGTAACTATTCCAGCTGGCGAAGAGGTGCGACCTTCTGAAATAGAAGAACTGACTACAACTGCTGAGTTCACCGTACCCGGTGAAACCTTGGTCGGTGAGCAGCAGGCGGAGATCACCATTGAATCCTTTTCCGAGGAAGTCACGATACCTACCGGTGAAGAGCTGCATCCGTTGGAAATCGAAACCTCGACATCCACCGCAGAGTTTGTTATTCCTGGAGAGACACTAGTTGGAGAGCAACAGGCGGAGATCACCATAGAGACGTTCACCGAAGATGTTCAACTTCCGACCGGTGAAGAGATTCGCCCATCCGCCATCGAAGAGTCGACATCTATTGCTGAGATGGTGATTCCGGGTGAAACACTGGTTGGCGAGCAACAAGCAGAAGTTCCTTCGGAAAGTTTCATTGAGGAAATAGTCGCTCCAAAAGGTAAGACTTCACTGTGATTTGTCTAGCACTAGGCGACGCCTTTTATTCAATATTAAATGTGGTGCACAGAATATTGTGATGGATACAAGTTCTATTGCTCTTGAGTTACTCTTGTTTCTCACATAATAAATGAATTAGTTTGTGGGATGCCGGTAACCCGCTGACTTTCTTCTGTGAAATTTAGGGTAACATATAGTGCTGATAATATAACATCAAGTCCATGGATTGTACTGTAATAAATTGAAGTAGGCTATGTATATTTTATCCAGTGCCATACTTTTTTAATTTTAATCTCAATATGGTAGACAGACAGTCTTGAGTCATGATTTCCGACCATTGGCAAAATTGGAAGCAGGTTTGGATCTGAAGACAGCGAGGAGCCATTTAATGATAAATGTTATGCCTTATTATACATAGGCTATTGTCATATGTTTCATCTTTGCTGCTGGTATTGATATTTACTTTTTCTTGCATGTATATCTGCGTGTAAGTGATTTGTATAATGATAATTCATTTTTTGAAAGCAGCCGGTTTAACTGAACTGAAGTTTTTCTAATTCTATGACACATTATAATAATGTATGTAAATTTTATCATCTGAGTTTGTCTCAATTTTTTTATATTGAAATTGTATGTTAATTTCTGATTTTCAATTCAGCTTTATCGCAATATTTATCGAAAGATATATTATGTTTACATTGCAGGCTATTGGTTGATTAACAGGACACCATATCAAAATAGTCTTATATTCAGGCCTTTCAGTTCTATGTTTAGCTTCTTTTATAATGTTATTTAAGATGCTATGTATAATAATGTATGATAAACAAGTCCCAAAGTTCACGTTTATCTAATAGCAATAAATTACTCAATTTGTAGCGTAATATTCAAAATTATGCTCTAAAACTTTCCCGTCAGATCACGAGAAGCCTCTGGATGAAGTCACCAGCGATGAGCTACAAATCTCAGTGCCTCTAGCAATAGAAACATTTGAAGCTAGTGAAGCTGTTATAAACATAGGCACAAAAGGAATTGAGACTACAGTAACTCAGGAAACAATAGAGCAGCAGGAGTTAGTAGCGGTTCAAGAATACATCGTAGAACAACCTCAACGATTGGTTAAAGAGGAAGAGGTTGTAGAATTCATCATGGAACAGCCTCAACCAGTGGTTAAAAAGGAAGAGGTTGTTGAATTCATCATGCAACAGCCTCGACCAGAGACTAAAGAGGAAGAGGTAGTTGAATTCATCATGGAGCAGCCTCAACCAGTGGTTAAAGAGGAAGAGGTAGTTGAATACATCGTGGAACAGCCTCAATCATTGGTTAAAGAGGAAGAGATGGTGGAATTCATCATGGAACAGCCTCAACCATTGGTTAAAGAGGAAGAGGTTGTTGAATACATCATGGAACAACCTCAACCAGTGGTTAAGGAGGAAGAGGTGGTAGAATTTATCATGGAACAACCTCAGTCTTTGGTTAAAGAGGAAGAGGTAATGGAATTCATCAT